>PVKZ01000857.1:0-19960 GCA_004027375.1 Macroglossus sobrinus | reverse complement strand
ATAATCGACATTTACAGAACCTTTCATCCCAAAACACCAGATCATACATTCTTCTCTAGTGCACAGGGAATATTCTCAAGGATAGCCCATATGATGGAACACAAAACTAGCTTCAAAAAATTTAAGAAGATTTAAATCATACCAAGCATATTGTCCGAACACAATGATTTGAAACCAGAGATCAAGTGCAAAAAGAAAGTGAGAAGAACCACAAATATATGGAAATTAAACAACATGCTACTAAAGAAGGACTGGGTCACTGAAGAAATAAAAGGAGAGATCAAGAGATACATAGAAACAAATGAGAAGGAAAATATGAAATATCAAAACTTTTGGGATAGAATAAAAGCGGCAAAAATAGAAAAGTTTATATTACTATAGGCCTATCTCTAGAAAAAAGAAAAATCTCATAGAAACAACCTAGCATTACATCTGAACAAATGAAGCTCAATGTCAGTAGAAGGAAGGAAATAATAAAAATTAGATAGAATCAAATGAAATTGAGAACAAAATGACAATAGAAAAAATTCATGCAACAAAGACCTGGTTCTTTGAAAAGATCAATAAAATTGACAAACTCCTGACTAGACTTACCAAGGAAAAAAAAAAGAAAAGAAAAGACACATAAACAAAATTAGACATGAGAGAGAAGTTAAGACAGATACTACCAAAATACAAAGTATCATAAGAGAATACTATGGAAGATTATATAGCACCTAATTCAATAACCTAGAAAAAATGAGCAAGTTGTTAGGAATGTAAAAGATTACTAGATTCAATTATGAAGGACTGGAAAATCTAAATAGATTGAGCAAAAGTCAGGAATTTGAGATTTTTTTCTCATCTGGGACTGGGCAAAATGGCGTAGATGATACAAGCTTTATTCATCCATCCCTTCTTGCAACCACATCAAAGTTGTGATGGAAACACAGAGTAAATAGCAAGCAGAGTCTCCTTGGGTCTAGATGAACAGAAGCCCTACAACTAGGGAGAGAAATAAGAAATCACTCTGTAATGGTTGGAGATAGAAGGGGTTGAAAACATGAGGCTGCCCAGTCATGAATGGCTAAGTGAGACAGAGGCTATAGCAGTGCTAGCCGGTAGCTGGGGATGTTCCTATAAAGGGGCTGTGTTCGCAACCAGACTTTCATGATAATGGACTGACTCTATCTGTGCATCAATGCCGGGTCAGCTGCTTGCGGGATACCAAGGACTTTCAGAGGGACACTGAGTTGTCAGAGTGAGTACTGGAGGTTAGGCTTTCTCTCAGGCAGAAATGCTTGAGTATTCATTGTTCCTCTGTTGAGCCCTTCGCTATGTGTAGAAGCAGCACTGCCATAACTGACTTCATACAACTGGATAACAGAGGTTACTACACCAAGAGGATTCCCTAAAACTTTACCTCTCCCAACTCAAGGCCCTATCCAAGACACATCCAGTTGTGTCCTTGGAGAATCTTGTGCCACTTGCTGAGCAGTGCCAAGACTCACACTGGTGGCAGTTGACCTCAAATTTTAGTTTGGCTTCTGGAGGCAACTATAAACATAGCATGTGTGGATTGCTTGCTGAATCTTAACATGTGGCCCTAAAGGAGCACAGGCTGGTGCTAAACTTGATTGCAGCTGAACCCCTCTCAGGACTGTGCTGCTGGATACCTATTACACAAAAACACACTAATAAGGCCAGGAGACTTAGGAGCTTGGATTGGTATAGAAACAGCACAGAAAGGCAGCCAAAATGTGAAGATAAAGAAGCAGAAACCATATGAAAGAATAGAACATAGATCAAGAAACAAGCAATCTAAGAGATGCAGAGTTCAAAACAATGGCTATAAAGATGCTCAGTGAAATTAAGGGAAGTGTAGATGAACTCAGTGAGAACTTTAATGAAGAGATAAAAAAAACATAAAAATAGAAATGGAAATTATAAAAAGGAACCAGTCAGAAATGAAGAATACATTATTTGAGATGAAGAGTATATTATAGGAAATCAATGGAGTGGAGGAAGAAGAGGATTGAACCACCAATATAGAGGAAGGGGAAGCCAAGGGTACTTAATCAGAATTGCAAGAAAAAAGAAACCAAGAATATAATAATAATAATTTAAGGAGCCTATGGGACAAAATTAAGGGTAACAACATCTGTGTTGTAGCAGTACCTGAAGAGGGTCAACAAAAGTTGAATATATATTTGAAGAAGTAATGAAGAAAAACTCCCCTCAGCTGGTGAAGCTAATAGACATACAACCCAAAGAAAATCAGAGTTTCAAAAAGCAGGAACCCAAAGAGGTCCACACCAAGACACATCATTATTAAAATGCCAAAGGTTAAATACAAAGAAAGAATATTAAAAGCAGCAAGAAAAAGCAATTAGTTACTTACAAGGGAGCTTCCATAAGACTGGAAGCTGGTTTCTCAAAAAAAAAAAAAAAAAACTTTACAGGAAAGAAGAGTTTGGCACAAAATAGTCAATGTGATGAAAACCCAGGATCTTTAACCAAGAATACTTTATCCAGCAAAGCTGTCATTTAGAGTCAAAGTACAGATAAAGAGCTTCTCAGACAAAAATAAGCTAAAGGAATTAATCAACACAAAGTCACTGTTATAGACAATGTTGAAAGGGCTTCTTTAAGAAGAAAAAAACATGCATCAAAAGCATAAATAAAGAATGTAATAACTACATATTTATCAACAAGTACCTCAAATACAGAAGAATTAAGTGTTCCAACCAAAAGATAGAGTGGCCAAATGGGTAAGAAAACTGGACCCTTACATATGCTGCCCACAAGAGTCTCACTTCAGATTAAAAGACACACACAGACTAAAAGGAAGGAGATGGAAAAATACATTGTCTTGATGGGCCTAAAGGGTATTGCGCTGAATCAAATAAGTCAGATAAAAACAAATATCACATGATTTCACATACATGTGGAATCTAAAGAACAAAATAAACAACAATAATAACAAAAATGGAAATAAACTCATAGATACAGAGAATATTTTGAGGGCTACTAGATGGAAGGGGTTTGGGGTGGGGAAGATAAAAAATGGCAAAGGGATTAAGTGGTATAAACGGATAGTTACAAAATAAATGTGGAGATATAAAGTGTAGCATAAGGAAAATAGTAAATAGTGTTGTAATAAATATGTCAGGAGGAAGAGGGGTACTAAATTTAGTGGGGAGGTCAATCTTATTCACTGATATGCCAACAACAAACAAAGCCCAATTGCAACAGGAGGGCACAAAATAACACATAAGGGTCGCTCCTGGAGCATCCAGCACAGAGGATCGGGAAGATTGCACCACTGAAACGCACAGTAGACCTAATACATAAGGCCACCTCACTAAAACTAGGAGATGTAATGGATCAACTTAATACATAGAAACAAACACAGAGAGGTAGCCAAATTGAGAAAATAAGGAAACAAGTATCAAATGAAAGAATAAGAGATAATCCCAGAAAAAAAAAACAACTAAGTAAAAAATAGGTGAGATCAGTGAAAACTTCGATAAAGAGATAGTAAGAAAATAAAAGTACATAGAAACCATAAAAAACATCTAGAAATGAGGAATACAATAACGGAAATGAGTAATACACAAGAAGAAATCAACAATAAAATAGATACAGCAGAGGATCAAAACAGTGATTTGGAAGAAAAGATAGCAGAAAACTCCCAATCGGAGTAGAAAAAAAAAAGAATTATAGATAGATAGATAGATAGATAGATAGATAGATAGATAGATAGATAGATACTTTAAGGCAACAGTCTCCAACCTTTTTTGACACCAGAGAATGGTGCTCCTATGAGAACCTAAAACCTGATGAGTTGAGGTAGAGCTAATGAAGTGATGCTAGTGCTAGAGAGTGGCTGCAAATACAATAAATCTTCGCTCACTCACCTGCCACTCACTTCCTGCTGTGAGGCCTGGTTCCTAACCAGACATGGACTGGTACCAGTCTGCAGCCTGGGGGTTGGGGATGCCTGCTTTCAGGAACTTCTGGAATGACATCAATGGTAACAACATTATCATCATAAGGGTACCAGAAGGAGGAGGAAGCAAGGGTTTGAGAATCTGAGTAAATAATGATTGAAAAGTTCATTAACCTGCTGAAAGAAATAGATATATAAATCCAGGAAGCACAGAGAGTCTCAAACAAGATGAACCCAAATAGATCCATAAGAAGACATATTATAATTAAAATGGCAAGGGTTAAAGACAAAGAGAATCCTAAAAGGAACAATTCCTCCCTGGCCATAAAGAGCATGGAAGAATAAGAATCCTAAAAGGAACAAGAGAAAGGGAGCTAGTTACTTGCAAGGGTACTCCCATAAGAATGTCAGCTGATTTCCCAACAGAAACTCTGCATACCAAAAAGGATTGGCACGAAATATTCAAGGTGATGAAAAGCAAGAGCCTACAACCAAGACCACTCTTCCCAGCAAGGCTATCAATTAAAATTGAAGGTGAGATAAAAAGCTTCCCAGACAGGAAAAAGCTAAAAGAATGTACCACCACTGAACCAGTATTACAAGAAGTATTGAAGGAACTGCTTAAAAAAGGAGGAGAAGAAAGAAAAAAGAATATAAAACGAATAATAAAATGACAGAAACTATGTATCTGTCAGTAATCACTTTAAATGATACATCTGATAAAAGATTAATATCCAAAATTTATAAATAACTCATATAACTCACCACAAAAGAACAAATAATCAAATCAAAAAACAATCTGATTAAAAACCACGATAAGATATCAAATCACACTAGTCAGAATGGCTATCATCAATAAGTCAAAACACAAGTGTTGGTGAAAATGTGGGGAAAGGGAACCTTGTACACTGTTGGTGGGATTTCAAATTGGTACAGACCCTACGAAAAACAGTTTGGAAGTTTCTCAAAAAACTAAAAACAGAACAGCCTTATGACCCAGCGTTCACACTTCTAGGTATTTATCCAAAGTAAACCAAAACACTAATTTGAAAAGATATATGCAACCCTGTTGATTACAGCACAGTTTGCATTAGCCAAGACAAGAAAGCAACTGAGTGCCCATCAATAGACAATTAAATAAAGAAGTGCTATATACATACAATGGGCTATTACTCAGCCATTAAGAAATTAAATCTTATTGTTTATGATAACATAGGTGGATCTAGAGAGTGTTATGCTAAGTGAAATAAGTCAGACAGAGAGAAGCAAATATCATATGATTTCACTTATTTATGGAATCTAAGGAACAAAGTAAATAAATAAAATTAAAATAGACTCATAGATACAAAGACCAAACCGATGATTACCAGATGGAAGGGGAGGTTGGAGGGTTGAATGAAAAAGGTGAATAGTCATGGGGATGTAGAGCACAGCATAGGAAATATAGTCAATAATATTTTAATAACTACATTAGTGCCAAGTGTGTACTAGACTAATTAGGAGGAGCACTTCGTAAATTATATAAATGTCTAATCCGTATACTGTACATCTGAAACTAATATAAAATGTGATTGAATATAAAATATAATAATAGTATATATGCTATAATAAATATCATATTTATTGTATATTCATATATATGATATATGATATATTATATTATAATAAATATTATTATATTATTGTATTATGTAGTATATATGCAATATAAGCTACTATATATAATAAATATTATATCATATATAATATGATATATGATATTATAATAAATATTATTATATTATTGTATTATGTAGTATATATACAATATAAGCTACTATATATAATAAATAGTATATAGCCTATATACTATAGAATAGTATTATAGCATATATAATATTATAGTACATATACTATAATATCATATATTATTATAATATAATTATTAACATAATATAATATAATGTAATAAATTATAATACATTATTGGAAGTCAAAAATTTGAAAGGAAGAATTAAGAGTGTCACCCTTTGCAGATGACACATTACTATATATAGAAAACCATAAAGAATCCACCAAAATTAATAAAATTAATAAATGTATTCAGTAAAGTAGCAGGATACACAATTAATATACAGAAATCTGTCAGGTTTCTATATACTAATAATGAATGACCAGAAGGAGAACTTAAGAAAACAATTCCATTTACAATTGCCTCAGAAAGAATAAATACCAATGAATACATTTAACCAAGTAAATGAAAGACCTGGTATTGAAGAAAGAAATTGAAGTGGACACATGAAAGAAAAGATATACTGTGCTCATGAATAGAAAGAATTAGTATAGTTAAAATATTTTTACTGTCCCCAAGCAATCCATAGATTCAACACAATCTTTTAAAAATACAAAACTTATTTTTCACAGAACTAGAACAAAAAAACCCTACATTTATATCAAACAACAAAAGACCCCGGATAGTGACAACAATCTTGAGAAAGAAGAACAAAGTTGAAGGTATCATGCTACCTGACATAAAAATATACTACAAGGTTATAGTAATGAAAACAACATGGTTTTGGTATAAAAGTAGATTCAGAGATAAATGGAATAGAATAGAAGGCCCAGAAATAAGCCCAAAATTATATGGTCAATTAATCAATGACAAAGGAGACAAAAATATACAATAGAATAAAGACAGTCTCTATGATAACCGATGATGGGAAAACTGGAAAGATGCATGCAAAAATAAAGCTAGACCACCTTTTTAAACCATATACAAGAATAAACACAATATAGATTAAAAACTTACATAGATGAAACGAAACCATAAAATTCCTAGATGAAAACATAGCAAACTCTCTAACATAGCTCTTGTTAATATTTTTTCTGATATATCTACTCTGGCAAGGAAAACAAAGATAAATTAAATAGACAAATTGGACTCCATTAACCTAAAAGTTTTTGCACAGCAAAGGAAACCATCAAAGAAATGCAAAGACAGTCTATTGACTGGAAAAAGAATTTCATCAGTGATACATTCAATAAAGGACTAATATAAAAATATATAAGAAACCCATAAACTTTCACACCCAAAAAACAAATAATATGATTAAAAAATGGGCAGAGGACTTGAATAGGTCTTTCTTCAAAGAGAACAAACAGATGGCCAATAGACATAAAAAGATGTTCAACATTACTAATCATCAGAGAAATGCAAATTAAAACCAAAATGAGGTATTACATCACACCTGTCATACTGGCTATCATCAATAAAAAAAAAGTGTTGGCAAGAATGTGGAAATAAAAGGAAACCTCATGCACTTTTGGTGAGATTACATATTGGTACAGCTGCTATGGAAAACAGTTTGGAGTTTTCTTAAACAGATAAAAGAAAACAGAACTTCCTAATGAAATTCCACTTCTAAGTGTTTATCTGAAGAAATACAAAACACTAATTTGAAAAGATATATGTTTATTACAGCATTATTTACAATACCCATGATATGAAAGAAACCTAAGTATCTATCCATACAAGACTGGATAAAGATGAAGTGGTACATACATACAATGAAATATTACTCAGCTATAAAAAAGAATGGAATATTTTTATTAAATTTATCAGGTGACATTGTTTAATAAAATCAGTTAGGTTACAAGTGTACTATTCTATAATACATCATATGTATATTGCATCGTGTGTTCACAACCCAAAGTCAGATCTCCTTCTGTCAACATATATCTGACCCTCTTTACTCTTATCTACCTCTACTCTCCCCACTTTTATTCTGGTAACCAATAAAGTATTTTCTGTGTTTATAAGTTTTTGTCTTTTTCATTTGCTGCTTTCAGTTTTATATGCCACATATAAACAAATTCATGTGGTTCTCAACATTTTCTGTCTTATTTATTTCATTTAGCATGATAATCTCAAGATTTATCCATATTGTCGCAAATGGAAGTATTTCATCTTTTCTTATGGCTGAGTAATATTTCATTGTATATATGTAACATGCCTTCTTTATTCAATCATCTACCAAAGGGCACTTCAGTTATTTCCATGTCTTGGCCACTGTGAATAATGCTGTAATGAACATCAAGGAGCATATATCTTTAAGATAAATGTTTTTAAATTTTGGGGGTAGCTATCCAAAAGAGGGATTGCTAGATTATTGGTACTTCTGTTTTTAAATTTTGAAGAACCTCCATATTGTTTTCCACAGTGGCTGTACCAATTTACATTCACACCAGCAGTGTATGAAGATTCCTTTCCCCCCACAACCTATTGTCTTGTTGACAATCGCCATTGTAACTGGTGTGAGGTAGCATCTTGTTGTGGTTTTGATTTGCAGTTCCCTAACAGCAGGTGATGTCGAGTATCTTTTCATATGTCTGTTGGCTATTTGTATGTCTTCTTGGGAGAAGTGTCTGTTCAGGTTCTCTGCTCATTTTTTAAATGGATTGTTTATTTTTTTTCTTGTTGAGTTGTATGAGTTCTTTATATATTTTGGTATTAGCCCCCTATCAGGGGCATTGTTTGCAAATATCTTCTCCTGTTCAGTTGGTTGCCTCTTTGTTTTGTTGATTGTTTCTTTTACTATGCAGAAGGCTTTTAGTTCGATATACTCTCATTCATTTATTTTTGCTTTTACTTCCCTTGACTTTAGGTCAAATTCATAAAATCCTCTGTAAATCTAAGGTATGAGTTTAGTACTTATGTTTTCTTCTATGCATTTTATTGTTTTAGGTCTTGTATTCAGGTCTTTGATCCATTTTGCATTACTTTCGGTGTATAGTGATAGACAACAGTCTAGTTTCATTCTTTTGCATGGGGCTTTCCAGTTTTCCTAGCACCATTTATCGAAGAGGCTTTCCTTTCTCCATTGTAGGTTTTTGGCTCCTATGTTGAAAATTATTTGCTCATATATATGTGAGTTTATTTCTGGGCTCTCAATTCTATTCCACTGGCCTGTGTATCTGTTTTTCTGCCAATACCATGCTGTTTGATAATTGTCACTTTGTAGTATGATTTGAAGTCAGGCAGAGGGATACCTTCAGCTTGTTTCCTCCCCACCTCAGGATTGCTTGGGCTATTTTGGGTCTTTCGTGATTTCACACAAATCTGATAGCTTTTCTGTTTTGTTCGTTTGTTTGTGTTTAATGGCATTAAGATATTTATGGGGATTGTTTAAACTTTCATATTGTTTTTGGGGGTAGTATGGCCAATTTTACTTTGTTTATTCTTCCAGTTAATGAACATGGAATATCTTTCCATTTCTTTGTGTCTTCAATTTCTTTTACTAATGCCTTGTAGTTTTTAGTGTAAAGGTCTTTCATATGCTTTGTTAATTTATTCCTAGGGTTTTTAAAATTTTTTATTGAACTTGCAGAATAAATTGTTTATTTTATGTCTTTTATTGATATTTAATTGTTCTTATATAGAAACCCAATGGTTTTTGTACATTGATTTTATATCGTGCAACTTTACTATATTTGTTAACTGTTTCTAATAGTTTTTAATGGATTCTAGGGTTTTCTATATAGAGAATCATGTCATCTGCAAAAAGTGATAAGTTGGCTTCTTAATTCCCAATTTCCATGCCTTTTATTTTTTTCTCTTGCCTGATTGCTCCAGCTAGGACTTTCAATAATATATTGAATAAGAATGGTGAGAGTGGGCAACATTGTCTTGTTCCTGATTTTAGTGGGAAAGCTTTCAGATTTTCACTATTAAACATTATATTAGTTGAGGGTTTGTTGTTTATGGCCTTTGTTATATTGTTATATATTTTTTCTATACCTATTTTCTTTAGTGTTTTAATCATAAATGGATGCTGTATCTTTTCAAATGAATTTGATGACTCTATTTATATGATCGTGATAGGTATCTTTATTTTGTTTATATGCTTTATTGCTTTGATCAATTTGTGTAGGTAGGTTGGATCATCCTTGTGCCCCTGGAATAAACCTCACCCGATCATGATGTATAATCTTTTTAAATGTGTTGTTGTATTCAATTTGCTAGTATTTTGTTTAAGATATTTCTTAAACAAAAGATCTTAAGATATGTCTGTATTTATCACAGATATTGGTCTGTAATTTTTGTGTGTTATCTTTTCCAGGTTTTGGTATCAGTGTAATGTTGACCTAATAAAATGAGTTAGGAATTATTGCCTTTTCTTCAATGTTTTGAAAGAGTTTTAAAAGAACAGTATTAAATCATCTTGGAATGTTTGGTAGAATTTACTATTGAAGCCTTCTGGTCCTGGACTCTTACTTTTTGGGATGGTTTTGATGATTGCTTCAATTTCCTTATTGTTGATAGTTGTATCTTGATAATCCAGTTCTTTGTGATTCAGTCTAGGAAGGTTAAATATTTCTAAACACTTGCCCATGTCTTCTAGGTTATTGAATTTGGTGGCATGTACTCTTTTATAGTGTTCTTGTGTGATCCTTTGCATTTCTGTGTTATTAGTCATAATTTCTCCTCTTTCATTTCTGATTCTGTTTATTTGTGTAATTTATTTTTCCTTGCTGAATTGAGCCAGGGGTTTGTCAATTCTATTGATCTTTTCAAAGTAGTTCTTCGTTGCTTTTTTTTTTTGTCTTTTTGTTCTCAATTTAATTTAATTTAATTTAATTCTATTCTAATTTTTATTATTTTCTTCCTTCTGCTGACTTTGGGTTTCACTTATTATTTTTCTAGTTTTTAAAATGTAATGTTAGTTTGTACATTTGGGATAATTCTTGTTTCTTGAGATAGACCTGTAATGATATGAACTATCCTCTTATTATCGATATTGCCACATCTCAAAATTTTTGATATGTTGGATTTTCATTCTCCCTTATTTTTATGTATCTTTTAACTTATCTTTTATTCTTTGATCTAGTTATTCCTTAGTAGCATGTTGTTTAATCTCCATATATATATATGTTTTTTCCTGCTTTTGTTTGCAATTAATCTTTAGTTTCAAAGTATTGTGGTTGGAGAATATGCTTGTCATTATTTCAACCTTTTAAAAATTGTTGAAGCTAGTTTTGTGTCTCAACATATGATCTGTCCTTGCGAATGTTCCATGTACACTAGAGCGGAATGTATAATCTGACATTTGGGATGAATGGGTCTGTAAATGTTGATATGTGCAATTGGTCTAATGTATCATTTAAGGCTGATATTTCCATATTGATTTTTGTTTTGTGTGATCTATCCATAGCTGTCAATGAAGTATTTAAGTCCCTTACTATTACTCTGTTTTGACTGGTTAATCTCTTTACTCCTCTAGTAATTGCTTTATTTATTTTGGTGCTCCCTGATTAGGAGCATATACAGTGATGAGTATTATGTCTTAATATATTATACCCATTATCAGTATGAAGTATCCTGCTTTGTCTCTCATTACCTTTTTCATCTTGAAGTCTATTTCATCAGATATAAGTACTGCTATACTCGCTTTTCTCTTGATGCTATTTGCTCAGAGCATCATTTTACTTTGAGTCTATTTTTGTCCTTGCAACCAAAATGTGTCTCTTGAAGGCAGCATATTGTTGAGTTTTGTATTTTTTGATCCAATCCACTACTCTGTACCTTTTTATTGTTGAGTTCAGTCCATTTATATTTAAGATGATTATTGATATACGAAGTTTTCCTATAGCCATTTCCTGTTTTATTTCCTGGTAGCTGGCTGTCTCCATTGTTTCTTTGCTCCTGTTCTTTTGTCTGTTATTTTAGTTTAGTAGTATTCTATGATTTTTCCCTCTTATCTTTCTTTTTTATATTATGTGTCTTAGTTCTGGATTTTATTTGTTTGTTTACTATTAAGTTTATGTAAAAGAATGTTTTATATGTACAGTAGTCTGATTTCTTCTGCGTGTGACTTATCTCCATTACCCTTTGAAATTTCAGACCTTTATACCCTGCCTTTTCTGTTTTTGTTACCTCAAATTATTCTTATTTATGCTATGAGTTATTTAAGTTTATAGTACCTTAACTTTAACGTTAATGTTAAATAATGTTGAATAATGTTTGCAATTTTCTGTTTCTGTCTGTCCATTAATCATCTTACTCATAGTTTTGTGGCTTTTTGTCTTTTTGTTTCAGGTAGAATAACCCTTTGTATTTCCTATGATGCAGGCCTTGTGGTAGAAAATTCCCTCAGTTTCTGTACATCTGAAAAGGTCTTTAATTCTCCTTTATATCTAAAGGAGCTTTGCTGGATATTTATTCTTGGCTGGTAATTTCTTTCTTTCAATGGTATGAATATTGGATTCTACTCTTTTCTATCTTTTAGAGTTTCTGCTTAAAAATTTGATGATAGTCTAATGGGTTTTTCTTTGTAGGTTACTGTTGTCTTTTTCCTGGGTGCCTTGAGAATTATTTATTTGTCATTAACTTTTAACAGTTTTAATATAATGTGCCTTGGAGAATGTCTTTTGGATTGAGATAATTAGGTGTTCTGTTTGCTTCTTAGGTCTGAGGATCCAGTTATTTCCATAGGTTTGGGAGATTCTTGTTGACTATTTGTTTAAATAGGCTCTCTGTTCTCTTTCCCTTCTTTTCTATATCTGGTATTCCTATTACTCTTATTCTGCTCTTTCTGATGGAGTCAGATAGTTCTTGTAGAGCTTTTTAATTTTTTCTTGTTCTCAGATTTTCTCTCTTCTTCCATCTGCTTCATTTTTAACTTTTGTCTTCAGTATCACCATTTTTTTTTCCATCTAGTCAGCTCTATTTCCTAAGCTCACTATTTCATTCATCTCTTTTATTGAGTTCTTCGGCTCCAGAAGTTCTTTTTTTTTAAGTTTCAAAAAAGTATTTCTTTTGTTTATTTATTTTGTTTCTGAGTTCATTAAACTACCTATCTGGGTTTTATTTTGTTATTTTTTTTTCAGAACTTCAATCTTGAATTTTCTATCATTTAAATCTTATATTTCTACATTTTTAAATTCATTTTCTGGAGGTTTTTTTTCTGGAGCTGCCTTGTTGCCTTTGTTGTTCATGTTATATGATGCATTATTTCTCTTTCTAGACAATTGTAGGAATGAACGCTGTTTTTTTTTAAAATTGATTTCTCTTTAGCAGATTGATAAGAAGGTTTTTCTTTTGTTTTACAGTAGGGGGCCCACAAGCCTCCTGCACTGCCCTGGACTCCCAGATCTCTGCTGTGTGGCAAAAAAAAAAAATGCTTTTTATTTTTTGAGGTGGTATGTGTCTCCTCTGTCACCAGGTTGCTTCAGTCCTATGGCTCCAATCCCATGAGAGAATGTGGTGGACACCTGATATCCCAGTGCTGCCCCAGTGGCCAGACACAGTGTTGTGCTGCTTGAGGTATCCCAGGTGCTTCTGCTGTGATCACCTTCAATGGATGAGAGTGGCATGGGTTGGGTGAGGCCATTGGTACTCCAGTGGCTGTTTTCCTCCCAATAATGGCAACCTCCAGGCCTCATCTACCCTGCCTCTGTATCTCCATCCCTATCACTGTGTATCTGCCACTCAGAATCTGCTAGCTCTGTGAGGGTGTGGGGAGGCAAGCTCTGAGAATTGGAGGGAGGCAGCCAAGCTCTGTGACTCCATTTTCTGCCTGGCAATAGCAGCTGCTAGAACACAGCTACTACATCTCTGTATTCTGTTTCTGCCCTGATCATTAGGTTTCACCATAGTATATGCTGATCACACAGACAGGGATGTTCGGAGCTCCAGAGCACATCCTGAATCCTCTCCTCTTCTGGAGTCCTGTAGAGAGGTCCACGCTGCATTCATGGCACCCATCTGTGCTCTTCTCTCTTTCCTCTTCCCTTGCGTGCACAATTTGCCCACCTCCAGATGCTTCAATACACAGATATCTTAGAAGTGTTTTTGTGTTAGGATGGAATTTTCTGTTAAATTATATCTGTTCAACTTGTAATTTCTAAGGGAGAGATCAAGGAGACCCTTCATGCTTCCATGTTTCTACATCCAAGAATGAAATCTTACCATGTGACAACATGGATGGACCTAGAGAGTAATACGCTAAGTGAAGTCTGACAGATAAAGCCAAATACCATATGATTTCACTTAAATGTGAAATATAAATAAAATAAATGAACAAATAGATTAGAAACAGACTCATAGATACAGAACAAACTGATATTTTTCAGATGAGAAGGGTGTCGGGGGTTAGGTGAAAAATCTGAAGGATTAAGAAGTACGTATCGACAGTTACAAAGTAGTCAAGGGGATGTAAAGTACAGCATAAGGAATATATAGTCAATTATAATGTAGTAACTATATATGGTGCCAGGTTTATACTAGACTTACCGGAGGATCCTTTCTTAAGTTATATAAATTTCTAACTATTATGTTGTGTACCTGAAACTAATACAATATTGAATACAAACTGTAACTGAAAAAATAAATAATGAACTAAAAATAAAGCTGAAGTGTCTTTTACCCAATTAAAACTAATTTTAAAATTATTTAAGGAGCTCTCTGTGTCAAAAAAATTAACAATGATAGCTGTATACAACACAAAATCGCAGGTAATGAATAAAATGGAGTTGCCAAAATATTTCACACATTCTTAGTCTGTTCTAATTTTAAAATGCTTTTGTACTGACAGAATATTGTCATTATTTATTCCATTGTCATACTTTGTTTTAGACTCATGTCTTGAAGTTTGTTTAAATCATGGTGTGTTTTAATGAAAAGAAAAACAGGTAATTGCATTATTAAAATAAATGTATGTATTTTTTATTAGCAATATAGCTTTGATGCTTGTGATGTAGGTAAGGGCACTTGTAGTGTGGCAATATTTATAAGATAAATACAACTTTGCCCAGGAGGGGGTTCTTATATAGCATATATTACTATGATGACCTTTAAGCAAAGACAATCCAGAGGCTAGGAAATTGGGAACTCAAGCAAGGCTACTATAAGGAGGTTAAATCTTGGACCTTGATGGTAGCCTTTTCAGATATTATATGAAACAGAACAGAATTGGACATCTTAAGATAGATTAGGGTGGAAGTTTGAAACTTTAAGATCTGATATTGACTTGTGTTTGTTATTTTTTAATACAATGTGTGTATTCTTCAATTATTCTCCTTTAATACATCCAAGACTTTATTGAGTATTAAAGAGTCAGAACATATAAAGAGGATGGGGGTACTTCTGGAGGCCAGGGTGATTGTGGCAGTAATAATTCAAGCAAAAGATATTTAAACAAATAGTAAATTCAGGGTGTCAGGGTCATACCCCTTAGCTACTCATCCCTGTCTGGAAATTCTTGGAAGTCTTAGATTTGGTTTTATTGAGTGAGACTTGACCCCACCCATTCTGTTATCTGTTCCTTCTCCCATTACTTCTCATTAAGTTCCTAAGATGTTTTTTTTTTTTTTTTGGTCACCGAATCAGAAGGTTGATACTTAACTTCCTAATGTTCTCATAGGAAAATTGTTTGTCTCCTTTGCTAATCAGGAAGCTTTCCCAAGGCAGAAATCAAATGATTTGCCTCTATGTTATACTTCCACTCTCATCCACATCTACTTTAATACTCAAATATTGAGCACACAGAAAGTTTTCAATTGATACTGACTTAACTTATGACAACCACTGTGGATCACAAATGCCCACTTGATGTAAGCTAATCCCCACCCTCTTCTAACCAGATCCACTTATATAAGAACAGTTTGGAAGTGCTTTAAACAAATATTTTTATTTAATGTGTGTGAATACATATATATTCTAATCTACTCCTGTTTCTCACATTCCCATCTGCTACGCTATCCCCTACCCTATAGCCCCTCCCCTCTCCAATCCAGAATCCACAATTAAACATTAAATGAGGGTACAGGGGAATAGGGACAGTAGTAAAAATATTTAAAACAACAGTAACAAGAAAATAAGTAACACAGATATTCTTGCTGAGAACCCAAAATAATGTCCATTTTCCTGTTATAACAGGTGAGACTTCCCTCATTCTCTTTTGTCAGAATGGCCCATTGCAATTTGTCAGTATCACCAAAGGGAGCTTTATTTCCCATGCCACTTAAATATTGCTGCTACAGCATTCATACAGAGAATGTGGCAAACTCACAATCTTCTTCCCTGGGAGTCTTCAGTTCCACACAGCTCATATCACCACTTGGTTTACACTATGTAGCTAGTGTGAGATGTGAGTGTGCACAAACACCTAAGATATTTCCACCATTCCACAGAGCTGTGTGAAAGGACAGAATGGTGGAAAGGGCTATAAAGCTGAAAGTCATTAAGGTATCATCAAGTTCATTTTCATCTCATGGAAGGGCCAGGAGCACTGCTTAGGCAGGTGTTGGAGTGAAAAATAAACTTCTTCACTAACTACCTTAGACTAAAGTCTAAGAGATCATTGGCTTTTTTTCTTTTTTATGGGTTATTTTTAATTTAATTTTCAATTTTTATTTTATTGAGTGATTTGTGTGTGTGTGTGTGTGTGTGTGTGTGTGTGTGCACTAAACTTTCTTACTTGAGTTCTAAGTTGCAGGTACAAAGGTCTTGACGAACAAGCCCTTGTCTAAAGCACAAAAGGACATTCACAGTTTCCCAACTTTTTAAAAATTAAATTTACTGGAGAGACATTGGTTTTCTAACTCTTAATGGAGGTTTTGCACCACGTAAATATTGGTGTTTTGAGAGGGAAATCTTCCAGGGCAAAGGTCTTGTGTGCCAGCTGTATTTCTATATCTCTCCTATATGTTTTCTAAAATTATTCTACAAAGACAGTCAAAGCAATGGCAACTTTATTTCTAGTAATATCTAATCTCTCTCACACAGAGACACACATGCACAAATAGCTAGATTTACTCCTGAACTGTAAATTTTACTACTACATTTTAATTAGTCTGGTTAACATAAATCTATCTACATAAATCTGAATTTGGCACTTCCTTCAGAATCTGCATCTATTATTGTTAACAAGCTTACCTCAAGCTAAAATCTACACTTTTTTCTCAGTACCCACCTTGAGTATCCAGATAAGGCTATTTCCTTCAACAACAAGCTTTCCCCAGGATACAAAAAGGCTTTGTTACAAGCTGCAGAGCAACAATAGTTGATCCAGTGCTTTGTTCTTTTTAGAGTATATTCCCATTCACCAGCATATTTGCAAATATAATCTGCAGTCTTATCCAACTCCCTTGACAGTGTTTAGTTTTTCAATGTGGGGGAAAACATTGACAATAAACACATTGAAAAATGCCAAAATATCTACTTTGAGAATCACAAATTTATCATCACATATAGAATAGTTCTATTATTGGACTAGATACAGAAAAGTCTCTGAACAAGAGTTATCAACATAACAACTTCATCTCCATTCTCAAACTGTCCAGACTGAGTCCATCTCCTCTCCTTCTTCATGTGACCCAGGGGACAACAATGTTCATCAATAAGTCTTTGCTTCATAGTCTAGAGATGTTAACAGCTTTCAGCAAGTGGATGGTTTGCATTTGCAGTTATGGTTGCAAGTAGTCAATTGCTAATATTAAGGTATGTACCTTTCCTGGAGCAAAGCTACCTATTAATCCAGGTCATGGAGAAACAAACACTAAAGTTTAAAAAAATTTCTCACAAGGTAGGCAAAAAAAATTAGCTCTCTGTTGTCCTTCCTATATTATGTGTGCTATCAAGAGACCAAGCCCACAAATCTCAATGTCTTATAAATTCTCAGGTGTAATATAAAATTACTTTATATGTATTTTTTAAATAAAGGGGCATTTAACCTTCTCTTTTCTGGCATGGATCATCAAGATTCTTTTATGTTAAATGTTTCTTGAAGCTTTGTGTGTATCTTTTTATGCCTGTATATAAGCACATATTTTTCTGTGTATATTTATGTATTTATTTGTGTATGAATTGTTGATGCTTATGTTCATTTAAGTTGCCACTCCTTTAAGGGTTTGTTTTTATGTGTGCTTAAGCATAAAATTACATGGATATTTTTTAGAATAATAAATATCCAATTGGTATTGTTAGACACAGCTACTAGTAAAACAGTGGTCATATTATAATACTAAAAATATGAGTGGTACATAGATTTTACTATCTTATGGTCAGCAAATGCAATGATGTATAAAATAGTAATCTAATCACCCAAAGAAATGATGGTGTTGAAAAGATGAAAGATTTATTCACTTAAACAGATAACTGACAGAATGACTAAAAAATAAAATTTAGATTTGAAATATGTATTATGAAAAAATCTAATTATGTTTATTTTAAAACATAATAAATCTGTGTGTGCATTTTTCTGTATGTGTGCATGTGTATATGTTTGTATGTGTGAGGGAGTGTTTATGTGTGCTCATTTATGAATATGTGTAGATAAGCGTGAGTATGTATGCATGTGTGTATGTGACAGCACACAAAGATACCTTAACTACAGGAGGGGAGGGAATTCTCAATGAAAGAGACCTTCAGCTCAGAATGTCTAAGAGTGAATCTACGTTACACATACGGAAGTGACTTGCATATAAGTTTGATCACCAACATCCCAAAAATATGCGTTGGGGGATAAATACCCCTAGTTCAACTTGTCCCAGTGAGGTAGCACATTGGACCAGCTGCATGCAGATCTTACTCTCATTAAAGCATTTCTTTAAATGTCCTGGGTTGGACCAAGATACAGTTGGCATTAGCATTGGGAAAAGGCTGGTTATATGCATTTGCATGCGTGAAAGAGAATTTGGCAATCTCTCATTCATCATTGTTGTAACTTTCTTTGTTAAAATATACATTTTAAAAATGATGTCTTTCTGACAAGAAGGTGACACTGCTAATACTATAAATTGGTAATACACTTTAAGCTGTTTCTCCAGGAATGAAAATTAATTTTGTAGTGCTATTCAAAGAATAGTTGTGTTGGGTCTTCCAGATGGCTGATAACCCATGTTCAGAAAAAAAGCTGGCCAGAGTGAGTGGTGCAGTCTGTGTAAACAGCTATACATGGGATTTTAAAACCACATGCCCATAGTTCTTTAGCATCACACTCAAACCCACAGAGCTAAATGGCTGCACATGGATTAGAGCCTAAGACCTAGAGCTCATTAGCACCATGTTTCAACCAAATAAGCCCCCAGTTATAAATTACTTACAATGGTAGCACCCTCAGACTTGACTGGGTGTCAAGTTCAGAATAGTTGATGCTGAAAAAAATCTAGGCGAAGCCCACAAAAAACTCAAACTACCAAAAGGCCCAGTTCTTCAAGCACCCTGTACATCACCAAAGCTGAAGGGCAGGCAAAGGTCTGTGAGTGTAAAGTTGAGGCAGCAGCAAACATTGAAGCTGGATCATCTATCAAGCATGGAGCATTACAGTTCTCCAGCCTTACTGGGTGGGTGGGTGAGGGGGGGGGGTCTTCTTCTTTGGAAGATAAATGATGGAGTAAGGAGGGATTTTCTGTGGAATGACTCAAAATTAAGTAAAATAAATAGCACAATAGTTATTTAAATTACAATGATAGTCATTTTATCTGAATTTCTCTCAAGTCTAAGCAGGTAAAAGAGCATATCAGAGCAAGGTATAATTTCTTCAAGGAACACTGGGTACCTACAGGGCAATTCCACTAGGCCCTCTCTGTACGTGGAGGTAGAGCCTTAGATAGCCTGATTGTTCTGGGATGTATCCATCCTGCCAAAAAGAGAATGAGATGAACAACTTTCTGTCATTTAGAAGAATGAGAAGAATTTACATAAAGAGGGAGAAAAATATATTAGCAGAGCTCCCACTCACAAAGAATCCTAATCTCAAAAACAGCTGAAGCTGTAAGGTGATAATAGGTGAATGTGCAATTATGATAGTGGCACCAGCAGATATGGTCATCTCCTTATCCCAGGAATTCTTTAAATATTTTGTTTTGTACTTGTTTGAATACAGTTTTCTTTCTTTCTTTCTCTCTTTCTTTCATTTTTTTCTTTTCTTTCTTTCTTTCTTTCTTTCTTTCTTTCTTTCTTTCTTTCTTTCTTTCTTTCTTTCTTTCTTTCTTTCTTTCCTTCCTTCCTTCCTTCCTTCCTTCCTTCCTTCCTTCCTTCCTTCCTTCCTT
>PVKZ01000856.1:516807-576117 GCA_004027375.1 Macroglossus sobrinus | reverse complement strand
TCTTTCTTTCTTTCTTTCTTTCTTTCTTTCTTTCTTTCTTTCTTTCTTTCTTTTTTTCTTTCTTTCTTTCTTTTTTTCTTTCTTCTTTTTCTTTTTCTTTTTCTTTTTTAAATTGCTGCCTCTACTGCCTACCACTTGAGGGTGGAATGACTTCATTCTGTCTTTGTTTTCAGGTTCACTCAGTTTCCTGCAGAAAACCTCAAACAAACATTTCTTCCTGTAGACTTAAACTTGAACTTCCTGAAGAAGCTCCAGTGGTCCCTGCCGTTCTGGTCTTTGCAATAGGGAGAAATGGGAGTTTCACCTCAGAACAAAATCTCTGGGTCTAGCACTTATAGGGCTGACAAGCCGAGGCAGAGTTCCCTTTGGACACCTCTAGAGGCTCCATCACCAGCTGCTAACATCATGAATAGACTAGAGGCCACAGGCACACACTGGGTGGCTATCCTGAGCCATGGCTCCTCACAGGTCCTCTCCATGGGGGTAGTCCAGAGGCCTGGTTAGGCTGCATCAAGGTCCACTTGGATTCTAGAAGACTGGTAGAATCACAAGTCATGGGGTCTGGCCCCTGGCTTTGTTAGGCTTTCTTTGCCATTCTGCACGGAAGCCTGGCCCAGGTTGACTCTCTTCCAAAATGGGGAATTCCTGTTCTGATTTGCGCTGGTGGAGAGGTCATTGTTGGCAGTGGGGACGGGGCAGGGTTGAAGGCTGGCAGGCATGTTGGCTGTGCTGTGGCCCTCTGCTCCATCCTCAGGGCCTGCATTACTCCTCTGAATATTCTTAGAGTAGCAATTAAAGGTGGAATTAAATGGCAGGCTGCTGAAAATGTGCTGCCTGAGACCTTATACTGTAACTTGTGGGCTGGGGAAGGAGTGCTGCTGTTGTTGGTTAGATCAACTGGAGGCTTCAAGGTGACAGAGTAGCCATCCACTGGGATCTCTTATAACCCAGGAGCAGAGAGGCGGTCATTACTCACTGCTTTTCTGGCTGAGCAGTGAGTCCTGGATCTCCCCTGCCATGTGTAATCCACGGACACCATGAATTCAGTCTGCTCTAGGTCCTTATAGTCAGGGAGTTGCTCCACATAGGGGTATAGTTCCTCATATTTAGGATCTATAATAATTCATGGATCCTTCATGATGTGCTCTTCTCATTGAGAATCAGAAATTTCTTAAACAAATTTATTTTTATATTCCATAAACATGTAAAAGAGAATGTAATAGATTCTACTCTAGTACCACTCTGGCAGCTTCTTAAAGTTCTGTCCATAAAAAGGCAGGGTCATACTTTGACCTGGGAGAGTTCTAGGGCAGCATAAGAAGGACTGCCACAGGTGTCCAGCCTGTTGTAAATAGTGAATCTGTCACTGAAGCCAAAGTCTGTTGTTCATGCCAGCATCCAAGATCTGGTTTTCTACCTTTAAGTCTCTATGAACAGATACTGCCATTTGTGACAACATGAATAGAAAAATAAGACAGACAGAGAAAGTTAAAAATCACATGATATCACTTATACATGGGATACAAATCTAAAAGCAACAAATGAACAGGACAAACAAACAGAGACTCATGGACATGGACAGCAGTGGGGAGGGAGGAGGGAGGAGGTAGATGGGGTAAAGCGGGTCAAATATGTGGTGACAGAAAGAAATCTAACTATGGGAGGTGAAAACACAGTGCAAATATATACATGCCTTACTGTAGGACACCTTTTCATATGCTTATTGGCCATTTCCTTTTCTGTGAAGTGCCTGTGCACTTATTGGTTTATAGGTATTCTTTATATATTTTGGGTATGAATTCTTTGTCAGATTTGACCCTGCATGCATATCCTCTGTTAACTCTCTAAGGCCACCTCCTAGTATTTTATCAATTGTTCATTCCTTTCTAGCTACTGGACTTTTTCATCAAACAGTCCTTCCAGGCCCACTCCCACCTCAGAGAGCTCCCATTTCTGCCTGGAATGTTCTTTCCCAGAGGGCCACATAGTCCCCTCTCCTATGTCCTTCAAATTTTTGCTTCCAGGGTCACCTTCTTAGCAAGGCCTTCCATGATTTACCTATTTGTCTTGCAACACCCTTTACATATTCTATCTGCCCCCTAACCCTTAAAAACTTAAAAACGAAACAAAATAAAAGATACACACATTGCTTTATTTCCATGGTGTATCACCATTCAAAATACTATATATATTTATTTGCTTATTATCTTATCTCTCCCATTTGAGTATCAACTCTGTGCAAATAGGATTTTTGTCTGTTTTTTGCTGTATCTTCAGAACCTAGAATAGTAACTGGCACATATTAGGCTTGAATAAATGTTTGTAAAATGAATGAATGAGTAAAGATGGCAACATACATTTAATGGCCCAGAGAGTTATGCTGTGTCAACATGGTCAAATCTGTGACTTTCTAGCTCTCAAAATTTGCGCAACTTTTCGAGCTTCGATTTTCTTATCTGTAATGGGACTGAATAATACCAATTTTGCAGGGTTGTTGTGAGAATTAGACAAAAAAAAATGTGTACAGTGTCTGGCACTTAGTATAATCTCAGTATAGCTATTTTTACTTTTTGTTTTAACTGCCTTTGTAAGGCATAATAGATGGAAGGTGTGTAGTAAAGAATTTGGCCTTACCCAAAGAGGTCTAGCCTTTGTCCCTGGTTCCTGGGGCGGTAACCTCTAAACACTGTAGTTTCTTAAGTGATGGGAGTGTCTTTATTATCATAGTGGGCTCCTTAGCTCGCACTTGATAGTTCGTGCTAATGAGGTGACTCATGGTCAAGCCAGGTGATACCAGCCTGATCTCCAAAGAAGGGAGTGGGGCTGGCAACTGAGTTCAATCCCAAAGACAATTATCACTTATACTTATATAATAAAGCCTCAATAAAAACTCTAGACACTGAAGCTTAGATGAGCTTCCTTAGTTGGCCACACTTCCTGCATATTGTTACACGTGGACATAATACTGAGAGGGTAATGCCTACTGAGCACAATGGAAGCTTTGCATTTGGAACCCTCCCAGACTCTACCCTAGGTGTCTCTTTTTTTAGGCTAATTTTATCTGTATCCTTTCCCTGAAATAAATTGTAAATAGCTTTCAATAAGTTCTAATTCCTTTTACCAAATTATTCAAACTGAGGGTGGTTTTAGAAATGTGAACTTGTAGTTGATGTCAAGGGAAGAACTAGGAAGCGTGCCTGGGTTCTAGTCTAGACTCACTGTCTGTGTGAACTGGGACAAGCCATTTGTCCCACTGGCCTCAGTTTGCTCATTGTGAAATGAGGTTCCTTTTAGCCTTGCTGTTAAATAAAGTTCTTTTCTTCTCAGGGAGTACAGAACCCTCCCCTACTCTTTATCCATTTTCTTGCTTTCTGTGGTTTCAGTTATCTATGGTCAATTGTGGTAAAAAAAATATTAAAGGAAAAAGTCCAGAAATAAACAATTCATAAGTTCTAAATTGCTCATAATAAAATCTCTTGCCATCCTGCTCCATCCTGACCAGGATGTGAGTCATCCCTTTGTCTAGGGTATTGCTCTTTCTATGCAACCTGCCCACTAGTCACTCAGTAGCCATCTTGGTGAGCAGCTGACTGTTGTTATATCACGGTGCTTGTTTTCAAATCATCCTTATTTTACTTAACTATAGCCCCAAAGCACAATAGTAATGATGCTGATAATTTGGATATGCCAAAAGAAGCTGTAAATGCTTTCTTTAGGTGAAAAGGTAAAAGTTCTCGACTTAATAGTGAAAGAAAAAAAAGTGCTGACGTTGCTAAGATCTACAGTAAGAAGAAATTTTCTATCTGTGAAATTGTGAAGAAAAGGAAATTTATGCTGGTTTGCTGAGAGAGAAAGACCATATTCACATAACTTTTATTACAGTATATTGTTATAATTGGTCTATTTTGTTTGTCATTATTAATCTCTTACTGTGCCTAATTTATAAATTAAATTTGATCAAAGGTATGTATGTATAGAAAGAAAACATAATATATAGAGAGTTTGGTACTATCTGTAGTTTCAGTCATCCGCTGGAAGTGCAAGAATGTATACCTTACAGATATGGGTCTCTTTTTTTCTGTCTCTCACATACAAACACACAAAAAAAGATGTGCTCAAAAGCCAGTAAAGTGAGAGGCTATAACCCCTTCTTTACGTGAAGATGATTAAAGACACTCTTCCTGGAGTAGCCGAGCTGACTTAATGAATTAATGAATCTCTCATTCTTTCTTCCCTGTTCCTTAGAGCAGGGATCCATAACCCCTGGTATTGGTCTGGGCTTTGTAGGAACCAACTGGGCCACAGCAGAAGGTGAGCAGGTGAAACTTTATCTGTATTTGCAGCTGCTCCCCAGTACTAGCATCCCTGCTTCAGCTCTACTTCAGATCATCAGGCATTAGATTCCCATAGGAGCACCTGTCCCTGCTGCCAAAAAGGTTGGGGACCCCTGCCCTACAGAGTCAGCTGTGTTTGTTTCCTGGGTTGACAAATGCCTACAGAAGCTTGGACTGCAGGGCCACTGTGACCAGTGGAAGTGCATTCTGCTTTCTTCAAGTCCCTCCTGAGGCCCTGCACAATCGGTTTACCACATCAACCCATCCCCACCACGCCCCCTTACCCCAGCTGATAACTGTTGCACAAATGAGCCCAGTCAAGATCAAAAGCACCACCTGAATGACCTGTGGATTTGTGGGCAATAGTAAATTCTATTCTTATTATTGATTGTTTGATGCCATTGAGTTTTAGGATGATCTCCTATGCCGTAATCATACTGAGATTCCCATGCTCCACATCTCACTTAAAGCCTAGTAGAAATGGGGGCAGCTAGGGTTTCCCTGGGATTCTCACACTTTTCATAGCCTGGCCTTAAGCCTCGCATATTAGAATACTTGATAGCAATCCTTGGACGCTTATTTTGGGCTAGGCAAAATCTTTTCACAATTCATGTCATTTCATCTTCACAGCCCTATGGGAGAGAGATTACTATCCTCATTTTACAGATGAGGAAACTGAGGCTGGAGCTGTTAAGTAACTGGACCAAACACAGACAAGGAAGTACATTTGAATCCAAGTCCGGCAGATCCCGAAGTCTGTTGTTCTCTGGGCCTCCCTGAGAGTGGGGCTGCAGATTTGCATTTGAGGCCAGACGGTATGGTAGATTGGTTACGGCTCCAAGTTTTTGCCTCTCCCCACAACATATCTTTGTTAGTATCCTCCCATACTAACTGACTTTGGCCTCATGACTTGCTTTGTCCGAAGGAATGTGGCAGAAATGACAGGTATGTATTAAACTGACAGGTATGTCAGTTTTAAGGCAGAGCGTCCAGAGGCTTTGCATACTTATGTTTTTTTTCTGTCTGGGGCCTCTACTACCTCCTACCAGAGAACAGCAGAGCTCAAGGGAGGCAGCGCAGTAGTCTCAGCCTAGGCCGTCCTAGACCAGCCTGCAGACCTGCCCAACATGAGAGCGTGCTCAGCCATGATAAGCAGGTCCCCCAGCTGATAACTGTTGCACAAATGAGCCCAGTCAAGATCAAAAGCACCACCTGAATGACCTGTGGATTTGTGGGCAATAGTAAATTCTATTCTTATTATTGATTGTTTGATGCCATTGAGTTTTAGGATGATCTCGTATGCCGTAATCATACTGAGATATGAGGAAAACCTAGGCACAAGGTTCATTAATTCTTTACAGCAATTAGAGCTACTAAGGTCCTTAGTTCCTCTGATTTCTTCTCTGGGCCCTTACTACTCTCCTTTTCCATTAATCCTTTACACCATCTCTGCTCCAACTCCAAAGCAACCCAGTCCCCACGGGGGGACATGAGATGCATGTTCTAGTCTTTCTGTGACCTACTTCTCATCTTGCATGTCCTTCCTGATCCATAGGCAGCCAGCCCTCCTCTCAGAAGCCCATGGTGTTGCCTTCTTTTTAAGGCTGAATAATAGTCCATTGTGTGTATGTACAGATTTTCTTTATCTATTCATCTGTTGATGGACGTCAGGTTGTTTCCATAACTTGGTTAATTGTGAATAGTGCTTCAGTGAACATGGACGCGCAGCTAACTCTTTTGAGATTCCACAGATGAACCTGTGGACAGTGTGCTAAGTGAAGTAAATCAGTCACAGAAAGACAAATACTAAATGGTTGCACTTATGTAAGGTACCTAAAGTAGTCACACTCATAAAAGCAGTGAATAGAGTGGTGGTTAGCAAAGGTCGGTTGTAAGGGGTGGGAAGTGAATTGTTCAATTATTAGTTTCACTTACACAAGATGAGTTAGTTCTAGAGATCTGCTGTACATCATGGCATCTACAGTCAGCAGTACTGTATTATGCACTTAAAAATTTGTTAAGAGGGTAGATCTCATGCTAAGTGTTCTTACAACAAAACAAAGGGACTTAAGGAAACTTTTAAAGGTGATATGTCTACTACCTTGATCGTGGTGAGGGCTTTGCAGGTATATGCATATATCCAAACCCATCAAATTGTATACATTAAATATGTGCAATTATTTGTATATATCAAATATACCTCAATAAATCTGTTTTAAAAAGCAGCGGTTCATGGTACATGGAGCCTTTCAACACAACTGTATGCTGTAGGCTTTGAATAAATTGGCCTGTTGGTTCATAGTAAACTGGTGAAGCCAGTTTTCTCTCTCTGTTCTTCACATTGAGAAGACCAAGGGTGGCTGCTGGGGAGAATACTGGAGTTCCGGGAGTAGATGCTCAGGAAGAAAGGTAAGTCCAGCTCTCATTCTGGGCCTTTGAGCCTGTGCGGTGGTTCTGCATCCGGCCTCTGGACACCAGCTCGAGGTAAGTGCTGCTGTAAAGGCCATGGAAGTAGCTGGTGGCCAAGGCCTCTCGATGATCAGATGCCAAATCCAAATTCCTCTGGTACTTTCAGTCTCACATGTCCTTTCTGGGTTGAGGAAGCATCTCTGCCTCAGGATGTATACTGGCCACAGGTTCAGGAACTGCCAAACAGATTTTCTAGCAGAAACAGAAAATGATTTCAGATGTTAATAGGTCCTTCTGGTTCCTTACAGACGTAAGGGAGCAAAGGCAGAAGCAGCAAGGCGAGTCAGGTGGTGAAAGATGCTGGGGGCTTCCACTGTGGCTCAGGCCAGCTGGGAGCCAGCAGTGTGGTAAGATGTGCTTGGATTCTGGATGTATTTTGAGGGTAGAGCCAGCAGGATTTGCTGGTGAATTAAATGTGGGGTGTAAAAGAAAAAGGCTTGAAGATTTGGGGACCCGGCAACTGGAGCTGCAGAGATTAGCAGAGGTGGGGAGGAATAGGGAAGGGGAGGAAGAGCTCAGAATGCTGCACTGGGAACACAAAAATCAAAGCCCTGACACCAATTCTGCTGCACACTAATCGCAGAGCTTCCTAATCACTTCTATCTACCAGGCCCTCTCCTAGGCTCTTGTAACAGATCTTCTCATTCTCCTCACCACAGCCCTGTAAAGTGGATTTCATCATTCTTATTTTGCCGATTGAGAGGAAACGGGCTCAGAGAAGTTAAGCGATTTTCTGCCCAGGGACACAGCAGAAAAACCAGAACTTACTCTCAGTGTGGTCTAACTCCAAAGCCCCAGCTCCTGAAACTGCTTCCCAAATCCTACATCCACGTTGACTTGCTGGGCCCAATCAAGGGCTTTGAGGGGGAAGATCGCTGTATTCTGATTGTACAAATGTACCTAATGTGAACCTATGCCTCCCTCTCTGAGGACATTTAGTGCCGACACTTGGTGCACTGTTTTGAGAAATAGCTGCAGTGAAAAGCAGAACAAAAAATAAAAAAGCCAAGATGACCTATATTCTCAGTTTGAGACTACTGTGATATATTATGAATGGGTCTTTCTGAAGTATGGTTTGAACACCTAATTAAATAACTACACATTCTATGATATGAGACATTTTGAATAATTGGCTCTAATGGAATAATATTATTACTTGTGAATTGGACCATTCCATTAAATATGACATTACATTCTTTTCTGTCATCTCTAGTTTTCTCCTTGGAGGAAAAAAAACCCTGAATTTCAGAGGTTCCTGAGCCCTTCACATGGTTTTTTCATGGCATTAAGAAGCCACTCTTATTGGGAATAGGAGGAGAAATAGAATCTTGTTGCAGGATTTTCACTCACACATTAAGACCTTCGGTACATGCGGAAGGCTCTGGGCTGAGACAGACCTCTGTGAATCCTGGATGAATGGCTTATTGCCAAGGAACCCTTTACAGACACAGCAACCCTTTAGAGAACTTTTCTCTTGTGATTTCTTCTGTGACCCATGAGTTATTTAAAAGTGTGTTTAATTTTAAAATATGTGTGGAATTCCTAAATGTCATACTGTTTTTAATTTCTAATTCCATTGTGTTCAGAAAACATCATATGATTTCAATCCTTTCATATTTATTGAAAGCTGCTTTTTTTAAAATCTCATTTTTATCCTGGAGATTTTCTAAGTGAAAAAAATGTATTTTCTGCTGTCTTTGGGTAGTGTATTCTATAATTGTCAGATATCAAATTAGAAGATGCTGTATATCCTTACTGATGTCTTTTTCTTCACATATTTGAGTCTATTATTAGGTTCATGTATAATTATAATAATTACATCTTCTTGAAGTAGTGGCTGTTTTATTATGACATGTCCCTCTTTGTTTCTAGTATTATTTCTTGTCTTAAAGTCTATTTTCTCTGATATAAATATAGCCACTCCAGTTCTCTTTTGGATACAGTTTGTATGGTAGATCTTTTTCTATCTTGTTACTTTCAAGTTAATTGTGTCTTTGAATCTAAAGTATGCCTCTTGTATGCAGCATATCGCTGGATCTTGCTATTTTATTCAATCTGATAATTTCTGTATTTCAATTGGAGTATTGACGCTATTCATATTTAATGTAATTATTAATATGTTTGGACTTATAATCAGCTACTTTACTATTTATTTTCTGTATATATTATCTTTTTTGTTCCTCTATTGCTCATGCCTTCTTCTGTGTTAAATATTTTTAGTGTATCATCCTAATGCTTCTGTTAATTTTTAACTATATATTTTTGGATTATTTTCTCAGTGGTTGCTAAAGGACAGTGATTCTGCTCTAAGAGTGGTTATTGCACCTCCCCCAGCAGAAATTTAGGAATGTCAGGAGACATTTTTTTTTGCCAAAACTGGGGATAAGGGTGTGCTACTGAGGGAAAAGGCAGATTGCTGCTAAATATCCTAAATGCAAAGGACAGTTCACCATGACAAAGCATTATCTGGCCCAAAATGTTAGTAGTGCCAAGTATTACCATACACATCTTAGCGTATCACAGTCTACTTCAGATCAGTACTGTGATCCAGTGCTGTGATTTAGCATAAGAAATATACACGAGGGCTTCATCCCCATTTCTGGAACAGAGCTTCCAAAACCCTATGGCATTTCCTAAGTGATAAGAGTATAAAGGTGTCTTTTGTTATGTTAATAAGGTGACTTTTGAGCCGCACCTAAGAATGGGCTGGTACCCAGGAGAACCAACCATGTAATTAGAGGGGGTTGAATCAATCCTAATGGTCAGTGATTTAATCAACCTGGCTATGTAATAAAGTCTCTATAAAGTCCCAAAGCATGGGGTTCAGAGAACTTCCAGGCTGGTGAACACATGGAGATTCCAAGAAAACATGAAAGGCTCATGCCCTTTCCCGATACCTTGCCCTATGTATCTTCCATTTGTCTGTTCCTGACTTATACTTTTTATAATAAACCTGTGATCTAATAAGTAAAATGTTTCTCTGAGTTCTGTGAGCTGTTCTAGCTAATTAATTGAACTTCAGGAGGTAGGCATAGGAACTGATGATCTAAAGCCATGCAGTTAGCTCAGGTAACTACCTGGACTTGCAATTGGCATCTGAAGTGGAGGCCAGTCTTGTGGGACTGAGCCCTTAACCTGTGGAATTTCATGCTATCTTCAGGTAGACAGTGTTAAATTGAGTTGAATTGGCAGACACTCAAGTTGTGTCAGAGAATTGATGGTATTGGTAAAAAAAAAAACCCCACCACATCAGAATTAGGTGCAGAAAACTTAAACACTGACTTAATTCTGGTAAAGTATAGAAACTTTGATCCAATGAAGCTCCATTTCCTCTCCCTCCTTTGTGCTATTATTATCAAATATATTATATCATGTATACATTATGAATCTAACAATGTAGTATTAGAATTTTTGATTTATGCATTTTTATATTTCTTGAACAGTTTTGTTGAGATATAACTTATACTCACAAAGTTTATATGTTTAAAGTATACAATCCAATGGTTTTCATTAGGCAATCATATTTTTAAAAGAAATTAAGAAAACAGTATTTGTATTTATACACTTTTAAATTTGTCTATATATTTAACATTTTGGGAGCTCTTCATTTTTTCTTGTGAATTCAAGTTCCCATCTGTGTCATTTCCTGTCAGCCTGAAGGACTTCCTTTAGTATGTCTTCAAAGGCAGGTCTACTAGCAACAAAATCTCTCAGATTTTTTTCTATTTGGAAATAAATGTCTTTCTTTTGTCTTCATTTTCAAAGGGTGGTTTTGTTGAATCTAATTATTTGTTGATTTTTTTAGAACATTAAATATACCATTTCACTGCCTGTTTGGCTCTGTTGTTTCTGATGATGTTAATTATTAATTATATTGTGATTTCTCTGTATATAATGAGTCATTTTTCTCTTGCTATTTGCAACATTTTCTCTGTTTTGGCTTTTAGCAATTTGACTATGATGTGTCTAGGTATGGCTTTTTTGGTGTTTTTCTTACTTGGGGATTGTTGAGCTTTTCATAAAATTCGAAACATTTTTGGCAATATTTGTTGTCTCTTTCCTCTCCTTCTGGGACTATCATTACACGTAAGTTGGATTATTTAATGTTGCTCCACAGGTCTTCGAGGCTCTATTCATTTTTCTCCTTGTTTTTTTTTTTCCTCCTTGTTCATCCGATTGGATAGATTCTATTGAATGATCTATCTCCAGATTCACCGATACTTTCTTTTGCGTTCTCAAATCTACTGTTGAGTCTATCTATTGAATTTTTCATTTTGATTATTTTACTTTTGAACTGCAGAATTTTCATTTGTTTTAGTCTAAGTAATATTTTTTATAGAGATGCTCTGTTTACTGAATTATTGTTATCATATTTTCCTCTTATTCTTTAAATGGTTTCCTTTAATTCTTTGAGCACATTTAAAATAGTTGCTTCGAAATCTTTATCTACTAAAACCCAACCCGGGCTCATTCAGAGTTAGTTCTTTTGGAAGCTTTTTTTCTCTTGTGGACCACACTTTTCTCTTTCTTTGTATGTCTCGTAATTTTTTGTTAAAAGCTGAAGAACATTTAATATAATATAGAACTTAGAGATTCTGATTTTTTTCCCCCTGAGGGCTTCTCGGTTTGGTTTGATTTATTTGGTTTGGTCTTAATAACTTGTCTGGACTTAATCTGCAGAATCTGTCTTTCTCATAGTATTTAGGAAACAATGTCTATGCTCAGTTTTTTTTTTTATTCTTATTTTTCATTCTTATATTTAGTCTAACTTCCTGATGCAACCCCTGTATCTACATAGCTTAGTAATTAGCCGTTAATTCAGACAGAAGTTGTGTTTAAACATTCTTGAGCCCAAAACACTTTCAGATGCTTCACAGATTGGTCTGTGTGTGGAGTGGGGAGGGCATTCAAAGTCCAGGCAGTTTTCAAGTCTGCCTTGGCTTTTACATTTCTCTGGGCCCTCTTGTGTTTCTCTGAACATAAGTGTCATTTCCCAGTCAGCCAGAGACATGCAGAGAGCTTATTTAGGCTATCTATTGCTCTGTAATTTCCAGAGTCTTCCTATTAAATCTCTGGCTGATACACCACTCACCACAGTCGCGAGGCTGAGTGTTTTCTATGTTTGTCTTCTAATGATCTTACTGCCTTGACTTATAATGCTATCAAGCATGGACTTTTCACACTTCATTTCAAATCTAGTTTGCCCCTACTTACAGCCATGCTGTTTTTCATTTCCTGTCCTGCCCTGGTAAAAGGACCGCACATACCAAGTCGGGTGGTGGGACGCAAGTGGTCCTAGGCAAGAAGGCTGCATGCAGGCTCTTGTTCTTACACAAAGTTCCAGTAGTTCTTTAGAAATAAACATCTTTGAATTTGTTGTTTGCATTCGTTTGATTTCCACAGCCTTGACATGGTCCATAATTTTTGATAATTTTATCCAGTTTTATTCTTGTATATTGCAAGAGAAGATTTGCCGCCTCTTCATGCTGTCAGCTGGAAATCTCATTTCTGCACATTTTAAAGTTTTTAATACTTGTGGTCAAATTTCTCTCAAAAAGGCTTCACTTCCGCCAGCAAGATTTAAAAGCACAAGGAAACAGACATTTACATTTTGTATGGGTCCTAGTTATCCAGACCTTGCCTAACACTAAAGGGTTTAAAAAAAACAACAACTGGTTTTAGTAATAAAACTCATGCTCTTTAATAGCAGAATTGAGTTATACAGTTGGTATTTTTAAAAGCATTCATGGAACATAAGTGTAAATCAAAGGGTAACTAAGTTTGAAATAATCATAAATAAATATTTTTTGCTCCTTTTTCTTGGTCTGTTGCTCTTCAGTTTCCATGGGAATATGAGTTTGAAAAGAAATCTAATCACACCGGTTTATGTTCTTAGCTTAGAGAGACAGGGACGGCAGGTAGAGGAGTGAGTGTCTTAAAAAGAGCATATCTTACCCTAGTAAGCTTTGGTAAAATGAATCACCATGATCGATTGAAACAGCATAAATGATGTTTTTTTTTTTTTTTTAATTTCAAAGCTACCCCCCAAAATATGTATTATTAAGAATCTTACCCCCAACTCTGTCAGGTTCCCAGTTCATTATTACCAATATGTTGCATTTTCCTCAAGATATTTTCTATATAGATTTAAGAATATGAGTGTGTGTGACCTTTTTTTTTTACACAAAAGGTAACTCTTTTTTCATTCAATATATTTTGGAGATTGCTCTATGTGATTACTAATGAGCTCTCATGTTTTATTTATTTTTATTGACTGTATTCCTTATGCTATAATTTATATCTCTGTGACTATTTTGTAACTATCAATTATATTTTTTAATCTTTTTCACTTTTTCCACCCAGCCCCTCACTCCCATCTCATTTGGCAACCATCAGTTTGTTCTCTGTATCTATAAATTATTTTCTGTTTTGTTTGCTTGTTTGTTTATATTGTTCTTTAGATTCCACATATAAGTGAAATCATATGATATGTCTTTTTCTGTCTGATTTATTTCACTTTGCGTAATACCTTCTAGATCCATTCATGTTTCATTTTAGTTTTTAAGCTTGTTAATTTTGAATTTTGAAATAATTTCAGGCTTAAAAATAAAATTGTATAAGTAGTACAACAATTTCTGTATACCCTTTCTACAGCTTCCCCAGAGTTAACTCATCTATAACCACAAGACAATGATCAAAACCAGAAAATCAATATTTACACAATGCTGATATTTATTTATACAGTACTATTCGTATTTACACAATTCTATTAGTAATCTACTGATCTTATTCTAGTGTTCGCAGTTTTCTTACTAATGATATTTTTCTGGCCAAGGATAAAATCCAGGATCATACACTGCATTTAGTTTTCATGTCTCCTTAATTTTCTTTAATCTTGGAGAATTTCTCAGTTTTTTTGTTTGTTTGTTTTTTACTTTCATGACTTTGAGACTTTTGAAATCACTGTTCAGTAATTAAGAGAATGTCTCTCAATTTGGGTTTATATGATGTTTCCTCATGGTTAAATTCAGGTTATGCATTAAAAAAAAAAACAGAGAAGTGATATTGTGTCCTTCTCTTTGTATTATATCAGGAGGCATATAATGCTAATAGGTCACGTTACTAGAGATGGTAACTTTGAACTGTTAGTTGAAGCGGCATATGTCAGATTTTTTCACTGTGAATTTACTATTTTTGCCTGCAATTAAGGATCTTGTGAAGAGATACATTGAGATTATGTAAATCTCCTGTTTCTATTGTACATTTACCTACAAATTTTGACATCCATTGCTACAGTTATTACAGTTATTTCCCAAGTGGTGATTTTCTATTTCAATCATTCTTTGTACATTTAATTGAAATTCTACTGTAAGAAAGAGCTTCCCCTTTTCTAACACTTGAGATTTATTCAACTATTTATATTACCAAGGACGTATAGATGTTTATTTTACTGTGGGCAATAATCCATCACCATCATCATTTTATTGCTCAGATTATACCTGATCTGGCCATTGAGGGCTTCTTCAATTGTCTCTGATCCTCATTTTTTGTTCTATTTTAAGTCCCCTAATAATTTTGAACAATAATTAGAATACCTTAAGTTTACACTTGACAATTTGCTAAAGCAATTCCACAATTGTGTCATATAATCCTTGACAGATGAGGCTCATATTATTTCTTCATAAGACAGAATTGATTGCCTGTACCAACCAACCTCATCAAGGACAGAGCTGTACCCACCTACCCCCAGTAACGGTTCACTGAACCAAAGATGGAAAACTTAACTGATGCAAAAGGCCAGCTAATATTTATAATTTATTATATCTTTGCCCTGACAGACATGATATAATCAAATGTCCTCTTCTGGTGTTATTGGGCACTCAAACTGTAAGGTGAGGGTCCAAAATTGGTCTAAAATATGACTGGCGATCTGGCCAGAGAACTGTTTTGATTTCTAATATTGCCAAAGCTTGTCTCCCTAGGTAAGATCAAAGACAAAGGAATTTGCTCCCTGCCAGACAGCCCTGACGCTTGTGGGTCAGGGAGCTGGGTGGGAAGGCTGCAGTGAGGTACATTTTAATGTCACAGATCACGGCATGAGCCCCACTTCACCCCTCCCAACTTCCCCCATAGGATCAAGCAACACCATTACAAAACAAAACAAAAATAAGATGACAGCAGCAAATTATGGTCCCAAGGAGTTCCCAAACCCTTCACAATCATCTCCAGCCTCATTCATACTAAAAAAGAAATTTCAGAGTGAGATCTTCTCAGTCTTGGGCTGGAGTGGATCTAATAAATGAGACCTCCCTATACCATGCTGGCAGGCTAGGGAGATTTTAAATAAATTGTGCATTTTGCCCAGGATCTATTTCTAAAATGACACTAATATAATATCTCTATAGAGGTTAAGCAATTTGTCTAAGGGACCCAACTAGTAAGTGGCAGTATTGGGACTGGACCTTCAAAGCCTTAAACATGCTCTTAACCATCACATTGTATTTATTGTACTGGAATCAGCCAGTGCCCTACCAAAACAATTTTTCTTTATTTTAGGGAGAGGGATAAGCAGTATGCTGATAGCATCATTTTTTCCAATCCTTTTCCTGTACATATACACATTTTAATGATTTTTATAGATACTATTGTACCTACACATAGGTAGCCTACTTATTCACTTAACACTATATCATTAACATTTTCCCACATAAAAGCTTTTATAGACATTATTTCTAATGGCCATATAATAAAATTCCCCTAGAGGATGCTCCCATCTCCCTGACTCCCATCCTCTCTCAATGATACAGAATATTTCTCTTAGCACTTGGATAATTTTTTTTTACTGCTTTCTTGTGAAATATTTAGAAAGGTCCAAATAATACCAATGTACAATTTAACAAATAATCAAAGGTGAGCTCTCTTATAACCACTTCTCAGGCCAAGAATCAGACAAAAACCAGCCCACAGAACCCATTGCGTGTTCCCTCCCTCTAGACTTTCAGCTACAACTTTTTAAAAGGTCAATATATTATGATGTTCATAATTTAATGACTTTGCACCACATTTGAAGAGCAACTTTTGTCTAAAAAAAGGACAGATCTTTTTCCTGGACTTTGCATATAGCTCAGGGGCATCTGACCCCTCAGAATTAGTTAAAATATCACACATCTCTTGACGGTCATTCTAACTCCGTAATTTCATCCTAATACTCTTTTCTGTGGACTCACTGGCTTTCAAGCCACTTCTAATGACCATTCCCAGATGGCTAGATCTGCTTGCTGCAATCCGATCTGTCTCTAAAAATAGCTTCCTTTTATGTTTTACCCTGGCTTTTCAGATCTCCCCAGAGGTCTCTCATCTGGGCCTTTGCCTCCTGTCTAATTACCTCTGTCCCAGAATCTCTGCCAGGCAATTCTTCCTTCTCCTGTAATGCAAACATTAACCCACTTCAACATCCACTAATTAGAACTTTTTTTCCTACCCTAGCCAGACAGGGATACTCTCAAAACCACATGGAAGGGGTACAGGCATTTCTGTCATGCTTCCCTATTTCCATCTGTACCTCCTACTTGGATAAATAAAGTTCTGGAATTATATGGCTGGGGGATATTTTCTCCAGTCCTGGGACATTTCGACCTTTGATTTTTTGTTATGGATTTAACACACCTGGGAGTGTAAATGTCACATAAGGCCTCTCTCAGTGCCATAGGAGGGAGCCAACACTGAGCTCAGCATTGATGGAGGGGTTCCCTCTGCCCCAGCTCCTCAGAGAGGACAAACATAAATGTCAACACAAAGCTGTCATGTGGTCAACCATGGAAACTAGCATAAATCAAATACATCGAGGACAGAGTCAAAGTTTCTACTGATATAGAAAATAAAAGCAAAATCTGTGAGCCCTTTGGTCACACTCACCCTCTGACACTTCTAGTGGTGGTGTGTTGACCTTGGTCCTGGCTGGTCCCCTGGGCTCACCTATGCTTTTGACTGCCCTTCAGTCAAGTGATCTTTAGGCCACTGGTGGTTGAGGTTTCATCCTTGATAACAGATTATTTGAAAACAGGGTCCAAATTAGAGTCATTCTTACTTAGCCCTGGCAACCTCAGCTTATTTTTCTTGTTCCTTCTCTGGCCCAGCTCTTCTCCCCATGCTCCTCCTTCTTTTACTTGGTTCAGTATTTGTAGAAGAGAATTCTTAGTAGAGAATGCAGAGTCATCAGAGTCCTAAGAAATGGTAGTCATATTTTGTTGCAAGTGACAGAAACCCAACCCAAACTGGCTTAGCAATAAAGGGAATACATTAGCAATCTTATCTGAGAAGTTCAGGGGAATTTCTGCATTCTAGGCTACTCGAGTCAGAGGCTTAAGCAATGTCATTTGGACTTGGTGTCACTCCATCATCAGTTCTGCCTGCCCCTGGATTGGCTTTATTATAACAAAGGGCCTCATCTCACATGTCCCAACTCCATCCTTGGCTCACATCAGGTCACCTCTGGCACGGTAACTGCAGTCAGGAATTTGAGATAAGTTGAATGGCTTGGAGCTACATTAGCCTTGCCCAAACCTGATGGTGGAGAGGAGTGATTCTCCTAATAAGAACTAAGGTACATTTCCAGAAGATTGAGAAATATATGCTAACAGGAAAAAACAAAAAAGAAAAAACAAACAAAAAACAAGAAGTGTCCATTCCCTAGGCTTTGGAGTGATAAATATGTCCTAGTAGAGTGATTTCTAAACTGTAGTCCATGGGCTGATTATCATGTTCATCTGAGCTCTTGGTTTTTTTGTTTTTTGTTTTTTGTTTTTTGTTTTTTGTTTTTTAATGCAGAGACTTACTGAGTCAGAATATCTGGGGGCAGGGTTTTACAATTAGTACATTTATTGAGCTTCTCCATTGACTGAGATTTGCAGTCAGGCTGCGACTTACTGCTGCAACTCAGAGGGATGGTTCAGAACCAAGCATAGCAGTCTACATGACCTACTCCTATGACAGAGCATTATGGACCTGCTATGCTCATGCAGAAAGGACTGGGTAGCAAGAGGGGCAGGGGCCCAGGTGGGGGAGGAAGCCTCCAAAGAGTCCCCCAACCTCCGTAAAAGCCCCTTGCCAGATGAAGGAATGGGATGTTGCTCTTCTTTGCCATTCCAGTGCTCACATCTTGCTTTTTCTGCTCCAGGGCCTTTGTGCCAGCAATGCCAGCTGCTTGCTTTGTCCCTTGGCACCTGGATTCAAAGCCTTTCAAAACTTTAATCTTTATTATTTTCTTACTTTAGCAATAAATCTATAGCTGGTCCCTGTGACAGAGGCACTACTGAGAAAAAAGAACACAGCTGCTGGCTTAACATTCCATCTTTGTCTAAAAAGTTGAGTGTTGGGAAAGGGAAAGTTTTGAAAATTAATCCATTTAAAAAGATCAAGGATGTCACAGCAGAGGTCTTTCTCAGATCTCTCAGATGTTAGCAGCTCCCAAGAAATCCAATATAGAGTAAAAATCCTGCTGCCTACAGAAACTCTCTGTCCACCTGTCCTGAGGATAGGATGAGGCAGCCTGTAGAGACTGGCCTGTGCTAGAATCTCAGGGATTCCTTTTATGGCTGTCCTAGAGTCTACCCCTCTTCATTCTGTGAGCAACATCCCAAAGTTTCTGTTGAAGAATCACCTCTCTCCCATGGGGAAGTGAATCAGAGATTAGGCATTCTTTAGGGATCTGCCCACTGCTTTCCAAACAGCATGCACAAACCTAAGGATGTTTTGAAATGTAAATCCTGATTCACTGAGTACTGGGTGGGAGCCCCAGATGCTGCATTTCTGACAAACCCAATGTGTACCCGCAGATCAGGCCTGTTTCTGGTCTAGGCTCTCCAGCTGCCCCTGCTACCCTGCAAGCTCCTAGTATCCCTACCTTAGAATAGGGGACAAAAGAAGCTATTAAAACTTTCAGCTAAGAAATTGATTTTTCTAATTATGAGTTAATGTCTTCCCTTCTGGGCCTCGGAAGCCCTGTTCACTCTTATTTAAACTCTAAATTGTTTGGATTATGTAACTAGCTTAACGAAAAATTCTCCTCATACTAAGGTACACTTTCAGTAATTGACCCATCTGGTTAAGTAAGTGTGTTAAACGGTAATGATTTAATTTTTTTAACAAATTATTTTCTCAATTTATCCTGGTTTTGCTCTCTTGAGAAGTGATGATAACTATAATAATAGGGACTATTTATTAATCTTATTGATAATAACTAAGAGCCAATATTTAATGAATACCTAGGTGTGCCAAGTAAGAAGCTAAGCATTTTATATATTCTGTATCATTTAATTCTTACACTATACTCTATGATGCAAGACTTGTTGTTAATCTCATCTTAAAGCTGGGGAAATTCAGGCACAGAGGAGTTTGGGAACTTGCTCAAGTTTACAAAGTACTAGCACTAGAATTTTCAACCAAGGCATTTATCTCCAGAGTCTATCCTGGTGGCCACTACACTAGACTTGAGAAATGCTTATACAAATGTGTAAAAAAAAAAACCCTACTTAACTAGATTGGGTAAATAGGTTCTGGTATTTCCAATAACACAATACTCAGAAACTAATAAACAGCCAAGTTGCAGCTACACAAATAGACATGAAAAGACACCCAAGATATATTGTTCATGAAAAAAAAGTATTCTACAAATAGGCTCATTAGTGTTTTTAAAAATTAAAAAGCCTTATAGATGTCTGTGTAGTTATTGTAGAAAAAAGTCTAGAAAGTAAGGTACACACCAAAACAACTCTAAGAACTAGGATGTGGAAGGGTGGAATGTTCTCTTTACACTTTGAAATGCTTCTATATTAATTGCAGTTTTTGCAATAACATTTAGAAAATTTAGGGAAAAATTTTTTTTTTTGCTTTATAGAAAAAAACAAATCCTGAAGATATATTCCAAACTATTATCAGTTGTCATTTCTGGAAGGTTAGGGAGTGGATTGACTTTTTATTTCTATGTTATATATTTCTGTCATGTTAACATTTCTACAAGGGGAATATATTAATTTTATAAGGTGAAAATCACAATAAATATACATTTTACCAAAGGTATTTTTGCCTTGGTAAAGAGATTATTTGGTGAGAAATCTATATAATGCCTTGTTTTGAGAATTCTAATTGTATTTTCCCCTGAGACACAATTCCTTTCTTCCAGTATCACTGTTATGCAAATAAAGGTGGTATTTTATTTGCTAAAAACCACTCTACAGTTGAGATGAACTGTGTTGGAGTTGCAGGGACCAGCCATTTCTTCAACCGGAATCCTTTCCTGGAGCTCAGCCTCCAAAACCACAATCAAAACTACAGGAAACATGTCATGTTCTAATGTCTGTCTGTCTCATCCATCCATCCATCCACACATGCACCCACGCACCCACGCACCCATCCATTCATCTATCTATCATCTATCTATCTATCTATCTATCTATCTATCTATCTATCTATCTATCTATCTCCTCCTTCTCCCTCTCTCTTCCTCTCTAGCTGTCTTATTAAATCCTAAAAATTTAGAAGATAAATTTAACATAAATGTACAAAGCATCTTCAATCTGTTATTTATTGTTAACGACTGCTGAATAAAGTTGTGAGAAAAGGGGAAGGGGGGAAGGAAACCATTTCCAGTGTTCAGTTGTCACGGTTGGTGGGCAGTAAATCAAGATGCTTTGGAATCTGCTGGTTCTTCATCAGATGGCCCAGAAGACCATAAGTACTGCTTCATGCAGGAAGTTCAAAAATAAAGTTCCAGAGAAACAAAAGCTCTTTCAGGAGGATAATGGAATTCCAGTGCATCTAAAGCGTCCGTAGCTGATACCCTCCTGTATAGCGCTCCCATGATTCTTACAGTTGGTGGAACAGCATATGTCATATATCAACTGGCTATGGCTTTCCTTCCCAAGAAGCAAGATTGACTTCAGGTTATCTCCCTAGCAATTGGTTCAATTTCATCAGCTCTCTGTGAACCAGTAATCTATTAAATAATTGGATTCCTCTTGGGGATTAATATTTATTGACTTGTACTAACTGCTACCAATAAAGCAGTCTTCACCAAAAAAAAAAAAAAAAAAAAAAAAAAAAAAAGGAAACAAAATCCACTGAAGCTGGAGCAAAGCCAGGCACCTTCTAGGCTCACACACAGGGTACCCAAAGAATTCTCTGCAAAACCTAGTTATTAATCTCAAAAATTTCTGTGAGTTATTTTTTAAAAAGATGATGGGAATATCAAACATTAATAGAGGCTAGTTACATGCAGTAAATAGGACTGAGGGTTGGTTTCTATATCAACTGAAGTTCTGACAACAGGCATGTAATATTAAAAAAAAATCAGGAAATGGGACAGGGCAGCTTTTAACTTTTAAAATTTTGTTCTGTTTAATATTCTCATCACAGCACATAATACAGTTATAATTTATTTTTATAAAAAAAGATAATATGTTGTTCATGTGGTGTTTTTTGAATCCATGGTACTTTGGGGACTTTCTTAAATTGTAAGTTGACAGTATGAAGTGTTCTCTGATAAAAATAATATGAAATTTGGCCATTTCTACACTCCTCCACAATTTTTGACAATAATTACATTCTGTAGGAAGGGTCAGATTTGTTCATATAAAAAGAAAGCCAAATATTAGGTGGAGAAGGTAGGATACAAAAGACTTCCCTCTTGGTATTTCTGTGTTTTGGGGAACACTTAGTGGGGTTGAGATAAGACTAAGAACATTAAATTGGATTGTGGGTCCCAATTCTTAATTCCTATGTGATAAAGTTCACATCCTCATTCTTGCAATGTATGGCCTCATGGTAAGTAGAATGTACTGCTTCCCCCCCTGACTTTGTGTTTGAGTGTGTGAATCATTTGGCCCTGTTAGCAGACATGAAATGAGTAGAGACTTGAAAGGGTCTTGTTCGGTCTGCTCTCTTACTATCCTGCTTTTCACCATGAGAAGACTATTCTGTGAGTAGACACTGGTCTAAGGAGGATGAGAGACATGTGGATCAGACCTGAACCTAACCTGAGGCTTGGAACCAAGCTCAGTGAAGCCCAGCTGAGATGTGGGGGGAAGCAAATGCTTGTGCTATATGCCATTGAGATTCTGTGGTTGTTCGTAAGGGTAAGAAGCTGACTAATACAGATACTAACTCAGGGAGGTCCTTCCCCCACAAAAAAGTTGGCTCCCTACTGTTTCACTACACAAGCATCTCACATCCCTACAGAGCTTCCAGTCAGCTTTTCAGTGCATTAATTTTAAATATTAAAGGACAGCCAAGGGTTACCAGGTACTTGGGGGGAAAACTCAAGAGGAAACAAGACAATGCAGAGAATGGAGCAAAACATTTTTGAAAAGTTTTAATTAATATTCTTGATGAGATAAGAGAAGATATATCTAAAGCCAAGGTCAGGGATGGAGGCTATCACCATATGGAAAAAAGAATAGGGAAATTCAGAAAATAATGAAGACCTCTTAGAAATTCAAAATAGTCTAATTAAAACTTTCAATAGAAAGGTTGGAAGTTAAAGTCAGGTAACTCATGATAAAGAGTTGGATCATCAAAGGGAGAAGATAAAATTAGAGCATTGATTCAGGAAATTCAACATCTGACTAATAGCAATTGTCAAAAAAGAGCTCCACAGGGAAAAATTGTCAAGGAATAATTCAAGTTTCCTATAAACGAAGAATACGACTCTTATTGAAAAAGCCTGTCAAGTGTCCATTACAGGGTCACAAAATTTTAGAATATCAGGCATAAAGAAAAGTTCCTAAAAACATCTAAAGGAAACACAGGTTACTGTCAAAGGACCAGGATTCCATAACACTGGCTTTCTCCAACATCAGCATTAAGAACAAAGCAAAATAACGCTGTAAATTCTGCAGGAAAATGATTTCTAAGCCAGAATTCTTTCAATTAAGTGTAAGAACAGAATAAAGACATTTAAAACATACAAAGTTTCAAAAAAAAATTTTTATTTTGTACCAGAGAATGTATTCCATTAAAAACAGAGGGGAGGGAGGGATAAAGGAAACAGGAAGATATCAGATCAAGGATCCAGAAATCCAATTATCAGGGCTGCCTGCCCCTCCCAGGATGCACAGCTCAGAAAGCCATGATACACTAGATTTCTGCCTCATTGCTCCCTCAGCTGGCCACAAAGTGAGGAAGCTCTACCAACATGAAGGAGAAATGAAGCATTTGTATTTCAGTTGTGACAGGCCTGGGTAGCAAGTTCTTCCAGTTTGGAGCAGGCAAACGGCTCCAGGAAAAAAGTATTGAGGGGAAAAAAAAAGTGGAACTAATGTATTTGAAAGAATGGAAAGTATTACTGATAGGCATGTGTCAGGTAGTATAGGATCTGGGGAAATTTTTAAATAAGTTCTTACAGGGTCAGCACATGGGGGTAAAAAGAGTCAATTATGAACTACAGCAAAAAGTAAAGGGGTCATAGAAAAAACAAGGCGTGGTTCAACAGTAAACTTATGTGGTCATAATCATGTGATATAACTATATGCTGAGTATGAGCAAAAGGGAAAATAGGCATTGTTCTTTTGAGAGAGCTAATTTCTATACAGCAAAGTGAGAAGTCAATAGATAATGGTGGGAAAAAGTGAAGCAAGAAATGGCTGTATATTATTTAGAAATGTGGAGATACCAGGGGAAGTAGCTAAAATGATTGAGAACCTACCTTAGGAGAGTGAGATTTAGAGATGTAGCTTTTACAAATAGAACCATGGATTACTTTAATAAAGACCAAATTTAATTTTGAAAAGAGTTTCCTGGTCCAGACATGAAATAACTGCAGGTGGTAAACAGTGCCGGAAATACTAATTTTTATCAAAGTGAGGGCCTGGAGTTTCAGGCCAAACTCCGTGCTGCTCCTCTTACTGGGGCTTTAGGCAAATAACACTTTTAAAAAGTTGGTCCTTTCACTAGAGCTTCATCCTTCTACCTTGTGACAGCTCTGTACTTGGACTGCAGAGGATTCCTGTGGGCCACTGGGTGTGTAAATGTCCCCATTAGCCACTCTATATCTATTGAAGTTGCAAAGAGAGCCATCAGCTAGGATTTAGTCCTACTGCTTTCATAAATTAATTGTTAGGCTTTGGGAAAGCCTATAAAATCCACTTTAACTCACAATCAAGTTGAACTACTGAATTAAAAATCATTCTAGAGACTCCTCAGAAGAATTGTAAAATTGTCGTTTAAATTGTATTTGGTAAAAATGATAACTGTAGCACTATTGAGTAATGTGTGAAGGAAGGAAAACTTTAAAAAAATAAGTCAGTTTAGGACATTAAGAACTTATTTTGGGATTAAGATGGTAAATTTTATGTTATTTTTTAAACCACAATTTTAAAAATTTTTGGGGAGCTATTAGGGGTAGTTAAGTGAGAAGCTTTGAAAAGAAATAACCATTATTATTACCTCAGAAAAAGAGAGATGTTGAATTGATTAATAAGATGGTCAAAAAGTTCATGTTTTTTATTAATTACTATTAAGAAAGAGATAAAAGACCATTAGATGAAAAATAATTATACTGGTATGAACCACCAAACTAGAATAAGCAGCTGCTTGTTAAAAAAAAAAAAAAAACGAAACAGGTTACAGCAAAGCTTTAAAAACCTCAGAAATCTGCATCGAATAGGTAAATGAAATTAATGGCTGTATTAACTAGAAGAAAGTGACTTTTTATAAAGGTAGCCTTCAAGCTCCATGAGAGCAGGAGCCAAATCTTGTCTCATTTGTTGCTGTAGTGTACTGGGGAGTCACACCTCACTTATTTGTGGAATAAATGTACTATTTGCTCTAAATGCTATTTTTCTATTTGAAAATATAACTACAGTATTTTAATTACATGTATATGAATAGATTTCTTTATATAAATGAGGAAACCATCACGGTTTATTTGAATGATCACCATCCAAATAATAATAATACAGCGGGGTTGCTTGAGTATTCAGCCAAAGCCATCAAACCCTTGCCACTTACTGACCTACTTTTGCAGCAGACTAAGGGCTGGGATAGCACAGTAGCTGTAACCTTAGCAACTTTGTTAAAAATTACATCACTATAATGAGATAATACTGCTATATACCCACCAGTATATAATTAAAACAATAAAAATGGCCTCAAATTTAAAATTATAGAAATGCAGCAGATGTCACAGTCTTGAGGAATGAACAAATAGAATAGGCAAATAGAGGAGAGGAGAGCACTTAAGGCATATGACCTCTCTTATCTGCTAAATGGGGAGAATAAAGAATGTAGAAATCAATAGAAGACAAATACATCTGGAATTGGTTCATAGATGTGTCATCTAAACAAAAAAAGTTGAAATTATTTTTCTTCTGCTCTAAAGACTCAAGCACTTGCTCTTCTCTGTCCATTGAAGATCAACCAACTGAAAAGGTCCCACGAAAAGGAGGCAGATTCCAGAATGTTCATTTATTAAGTTTTGGTGAGGACTACGGTTCTCATATGGACAGACCAGGATACTGTGGCCTTATAATTGGCACATTCTTGCCTAGTGATCTAGTTGCCGGGAAAGAGAGATCATTTCATTAATTCACCATAATTGTCATCAAGACCAGATGGGACACACAAGTTGCAGGCAGCATCTGCATTAGGCTGGTCTCTGCAGGGCCTCAGAGAGTTGTCTGGTGGATATGGCATCAGAGCAAGAGAGCTGGACAGCTCCAAAGTGTACTGGCTTTAGGCTGAAAGACCCCTATTCCTCCTTCACCATAGAGAGGGCATTAACAATTGAACCAGAAATACCTGAAGTTCACTTCCTAAGCTGTGACTAATAGCTGTCACTGTGTGTCTCATTTATTGCTGCATAGCAAACTATTTTTGTTTTGTTGGCAATTTTGTGTCAGGAATGGCTCAGCCAGGTAACTTGTCTCTGATCCACATGGCATTAACTGGGATGGACTGGGGCTAGAGGATTCATTTCTAAGATGGCTCTATCACCCACATGTCTGCCACCTCCATGCTCCTTGTTCTCTTCCAGCCCCTCTCTCTATATGTAGCATCTTATCCTCTAGGGACTCTCCACTTGGCTTGGGATAAATTTTAGATGAATACACACACACACACACACACACACACACACTCTGAATAGGAAATACCCAAGTTGGAAATTCAAGGGAGCAATTTGGGCTGGAGATATAAATTTGAGAATGTTATAGATAGTAGATCATCTGATAGATTGTGAGGAGTTTGGAGGAGTTCACTTAGTGTAAATGGAGAAGTCCAAAGACTGAACCCTGCGGCTCTTCAACACTTAGAGTTTGGAGAATAAAGAAGATCCAACAAATGAGACTGGAAATGAGCAGCCAGTGCAGTGGGAGGAGAATCAGGAGTGTGGTACTCCAAAAGCCAAATGAAGAAACGATTTCAAGGATGAAACTATAACATTGTCAAATACTTTATATATATTAAGTGGGACCAGGGCTAGAAATTTACTATTGGATTTAGCAAAGAGGTAATTGATGACCTTGTTCAAAGTAGTTTTGGTGATGTGTGGGATGTGGGGAGTTAAAGCATGGCTGACATAGGCTCAAGAGGAAGGGCCCAAATATCTATCATTGAATGATGAGTAAACAAAATGTGGTATATCTATATAATGAAATATTTTTCAGTCATAACAAGGAATGAAGTACTGAAATATTCTATAAGATGGGTGAATCATGGAAACATTAGCTGTGACAGAAGACAGACACAAATGACCACATATTATATGATTCCATTTAAGTGAAATGTCCAGAATAGGCAAATTCAGACAGAAAGTAGATTAGTGGTTGCCAGGGGGCTAGGAAGGGGAAATTTGGGACTGACCACTGTTAGGTACAGGGATTTTGAGGAGGATAATAAAATTGTTCTGGAATTAGATAGTGGTAATGGCTGTACAAATCTGTGAAACTATTATGATACTTCACTATGAACCACTGAACTTTAACCTTGAAATGGTGAATTTTATGTTATTTAAATTGTATCTCAAAAAAAAACAACTTTAAAAATAGAATGCAAAGAGACAAAGTGGAGACATGAACAACTCTTCTGAGGAGGTTTGGTGTAAGAAGAGTAGAGATATGACAGTACCTGGAAGGGGATGCGAGTCAAACAAACTTTTTAAAGATGGAAGACTGCCGTGTGTGAATGTTTCATTAAGAAAGGAAAAAAATTCTGATTTCTGATACAGGTGATCTTGGATAGGAACACTAATAGTTTGTCCATAAGAGGAGAAATAGATTATATTATATAGAGATATAGATAGAGATGAATGTAGTTTTGAGGGATTTGGAGGAGTTTTTGGATTTTCTTCTGATTGCTTCTAATTTCTCAGCAAAATAGGAGGCAGGAAGCAAGGTCATCAGTGGAGAGTAAAGGTGGGGAAGAAGGTGTTAAGATTTGAGTAGAAGGTATGAAAGGGTCATCTACAGGAAGTAAAGTGCCCAGTAGGCAATACAGGAGAATCTTAGTTTGCTGACACTCTAACCCACACAGTTGGCTAGCAAAAATTTTCAGTTGACTCATGTTGTGAATTTATATGGGATAATACACATAAAAATTTGACCAACACTTGGAACAGAGCACGTGATTAGTGATTCTTACTATTTGCTAGTATGATAACTTTGTATCTCATTATAGTTTTAATTTGGATATTTCTTATTTTGAATTAGGCTAAATGTCTTTTTACATATTTCAGAGCCATTTTATTGGTAAACTGATGACATCCTTTAACTATTTAAAAAATTGGGTTAATAGTTTTTGTTTATTGATTTAGAGAGACATATGAAGGAAATTAGTTTTCTATGAGTTGTGACTTTTTGTTTTCCATTTATTTTAATGTTATTTTATACACTTTTAAATGTAATTCGAATTTACAATCTTTTATTTCTTAAAGAACTTTCAAACTATGAAATGAAAATCTTCCATGTTTTCATGTAGTATTAAAAATTTTTAATAGACTATATTTGAGAAGTTTTAGATTTATGGAACTATTGAGCAGATAATACAATGTTCCCATATACCTGTCTCCACCTAGTTTCTCCTATTATTAACATTATTATGGTACATTTGTTATTGTGAGTGAACCAACATTGATACCTTATTACTAACTAAAGCCTAAAGTTTACCTTTAGGTTTATTCTTTGCCTTACATAGTTCTATGAACTTTGAATAATGCACAATGTCATGTATCCAACATAAACAGTATCATATAGGATAGTTGCACAGCCCTAAATATCCTGTGCTTCACCTGTTTATTATCCTCTTCCCTCAACCCCCTAGAAACAGCTGATTTTTAAAATTGTCTCTATAGTTTTATCTTTTCCAGAATGCCATATAGTTGGAATTATATAGCCTTTTCAAGTTTGCTTTCTTTTACTTAGCAATAAGCATTTAGGGTTCTTCCATGTCTTTCTTGTGGCTTGATAGCTCATTTTGTGTGTGTGTGTGTGTGCTAAATAATAATTTACTGTATGGACGTACCAGTTTGCCCATTCACCTTGAAGGATATCTCAGCTGCTTTCAGTTTCTGATAATTATGAATAAAGCTGCTCTAATGCGTATGCAGGTTTTTGTGTGGATGTAAGTTTTCAATTCATTTGGGTAAATACCTATGAGTGCAATTGTTTGATGATATGGCAAGACTATCTAAGAAAATATCAAACTATTCTCCAAAGCAACTATACAATTTTGCATTCCCACCAGAATGAAAGAAAGTTCCTCTTGCTGCACATTGTTGCCAGTTTTTGGTACTTGTATTTGTGATTTTAGACATTTTAAAGGTATGTAGTGGTATCTTTTTATATTAATTTGCAATTCTCTACTGATGTATATAGAGCACATTTTCATATGCATTCTTTTCCATCTATGTATCTTCTCTAGTGAGATGCATGTTCAGTTCTTTTGCCCATTTTTAATTGGGTTGTTTTCTTATTTTTGCTTAAATTTTTGTTCTAACTGGAGTTTATTTTGGTAAGAAATTCCTAGATAGCTACCAGTTGCTCCAACACCATATACTAATTAATTCATCTTTCCCTTACTGATTTAAATGCTACCTTTTCCATATACAATATTCTCATTTGTATTTAGGTCTATTTTTGGACTTTTTTAGGTTTTCCAATGTTTTGTCCATTTATATGACAGTACCACAATTTAAAGTGCTTGCAATATATTTGAGTATATAAGGCAAGTACATCAATATCACTCTTCTTTTTCAGAATTTTTCTGACACTGTGGCTATGTTCCTTTCTTTCCATCTGTCATATTTACATTTGTACTCCAAGATCCATGTCTAGAAAGCTCTTGCTACATTTGGATCTCTTCTGTCATTGCACTTCTCACTTTATATTGGGATTTACTTTTTCCTTCCTGTTTCCTCTACTAGATTGTGAGTTCCATAAGGGCAGAGGAATGTATCCTTGGGTAATTTACTCAACAACAACAATAACAAAATCCCAAAATAGAGTACCTCAGCTGCCTCATTTGTAATAAATTACAATTGATTTATAGTATTATAAACAGTACATTGAGGTTGTTATGAAGACTAAATGAGTTAATACTCATACCTAGAATGATGCCTGGTACATAATATGCAATAAATGTTGGAGACTACACTAGCTTAGCAAATACCAGATACTAAGTTCTCAAGAAATGTTTATGCAATGAATGGAGAAATGAATTAGTAAACCTTTGTGATATTTTAATTTCCTGCTTTCATAAGTTCTAGTATCCATTTTTGTGGGCTGGATAACTTTGTCTTAAAATCCACTCACTTATGTAAACTGCTGGACAAAACTAGCTAAAAATTTTTCTATCGAAAATGAATCTTATGGGAAGCAAGTTCAGTTAAACAAGCATTTATTGAATACCTGCTGGAAGATCTACTTGAGGAAATGCAAAATTCTCAAAAAAAAAAAATCAGACCAGTTTTTAGAATGGAGAAACTATTGCCATACAGTTCCAATGTTATCTTCAGAAGAGAGAAATCCCAATTTGATTTTCACTACTGTCCTCAGTGGGAAAACTGAATTCTCAATTACTTACAAGATAATATATCTACATTGTTAAGGGAAAGGTATAAAAGGTAACAGTAAACCATCTCCCTCCCACTCTTAACTTCCACCCTCCCAGTTTCCAAACCTTTTGGAGATAATTAGTTTTCTTATGTATCGTTCTAGCGATTTTTAAAGGCATAAATATTTATATAATTCCACCATCCCTTATTTTCCACTAGTGGTAACATTACAAACAGTGTTCTACATCTTGATTTTTTTCCTTTTAACAATGTAGAAATATTTTCATATTAGTATGTGAACAACTATTTCATTCTTTTTTTATAGCTGCATAGTATTCCATTATGGATGTAACATCTTTTAAACAATTCCCTACTAACATTTAGGTTAATTCCAATTTCTTGTTATTACATATAATGTTGCAACAAATAACTTTATATTAATATGTTGTTGGACTCAAGTGCAAGTATATCAAATTCCTGGGATTGGAACTATTGAGGCAAAGGGTATATGCATATACAATCTAATTGACATATACAGTCTAATTGCCCTCCTTACCAATTTACATCCCAATAATATATGAAAATGGCCCATTTATCATCCTGGATGTTATGGTATTAAATCACTAAGGCCCTTCCTGTGAATCAAATATATCAGGATTAAACAACTGCCATCAGGCTGTTTCAACAGAGGGCACTAGAGTGACACAGCAAGACTATTGTGCCAGGAAGAAACTTTCCTTCCAGGTTCTAGCCTCCATTATGAGCATTTAGCATGGGAGTCCAGCAGCCTGTGAAGATGTCTAGTGATGTTCTCACACTTCTCTCTCACCAGCAGCTCAGTTTGTACAGATCAGCTTCGGCCTGCCCTCTGTCAAGTTCCTCTCATTCCTCATAGTACCAAGAGTAATCAGAATTTCTCCAAAGTTTTGTAGGGAGAGGCTTTCTCTTAGTCTTCTGTTCCCTTAGTGTCTACTCTCCCTCAGCCTAGAGGTAGTAGCTGCTTTTATTGCTCCTGCTACTTTTCTTTAATGTCCTCTTTAACTCCTTTTAGTATTTACTTCCTACCAGTCCTTACTTTCAACAATTCCTTTTATTACATTTTTCCTGTTCAAATAACTTTTCTAATTTCTCTCTGACTGGACCATGTGCACTTTTATGCATCTTATTTTTGATGCACAATTATCTGAATTGATAAATACACTGATGTGTATTATTAAAAGATCATGGACATACTACCTCTCAGTTCCTGTAATAAATTATTTCTTGCTAATTTTAAACTAGAGACAGTTACTATTAAAACAGGGTACATCTGTTGACTTTAATTTTTAAAAAAGGCAGGGCACATCTTCTATGGGTTCAAAGGATTCCACAGTGGCCTATAAATTTGTTGATTAAACAAAACAAAGAAATCCCATCCTTATGGATCTTTCTTGTGGTGGTACTATCACAGTAAGATGAAGGTCTGTTTACGACTCTAAACATCTAAAAGCAAACTTATACCCCATTTTACTCCAGGACTTAGCAGAATGCCTGCTCAACTACCACCTGGTAAAGTAGTATATGTTGTTGACATATAGTAACCTTGACAGACTGTTATCAATAAGATGCTTAAGTCCACATGAGGTTGACCAGAATGATAGCCTAGCCTCTATTGCTTGCCTAAGCTTCTAGTCATTGTAAATCCTTCCTCTCTTTCCTTTGCTCAGGATATTTGTTCCAGGAAGGCAATTAAACAAAATATTTCTTCATTCTTCCATTTCTAATGGGTGTATGGAGCGGCAAGTAGCAGAGAAGAGGCAACCTTGAAATCCCAGGGGACCAACAAAAGGTTCCAGGCAAACCAACCACTACTTAAATTTTCACAGATTTAGTTTCTCTATATATCAAACTGTCCTAGAATGTTACCTCACAATAACCCAGGTTTTATAATCTTCATTTTATGAAGAAACTGAGGGTTTGTCTGAGAGGAAAAGTAACTGGTGCTACAACTAATTTAAAGTATCAGCAGGAATATGCATCCATGACTGTCATACTATGCTGTTTCTCCTCTGCTACTCTGTCTCTCAGATTGGGGAAATGATATAACCTAGAAACAATACATTTCCCATGGATGGAAGAGTCTAGAAGAGTCTAACCTTCAGAAACTTAAGTTCTCAGTATCTTGGAGGAAACAAGTTGTTTCTTTTTAATGTGCTTCCAACCCACTTGAATATACTTTAAAATATTCCACAGCACGAAACCACTCTCAGAATTTGTCTAGTTGCTTATCTAATCATAGTCAGAGTGGTTCTGAGGGTAAGAGGAGATACCTTAAAAAATTAGAACATACTTAAAATTTAAGCTATCCTGATTATAAAATTAAGACAATTCCTCTAATAATTTTCTAAAATTCAGATTATTTTTACTAAAAACTCTATCAGGTTAACTATGATTTTTAAAAATTATGTAAGTACAAAATAATTTTGGTAGTTGTTCAACAAAGTACACCTAGAGAACATAAAAATTATTTATTTAATCTAATCCAGCTGGTATTGAGAGTCTGTTATATTAAAAAGACATTTAAAAAAATTACAGCACAGTTAGCAAGGCAGTGACCAATTAAGTCACTATGTTTAATTTATATTCTTCACAGTCATTTGATAATCATGTAATGATGAACAATATTTTTAGCCACTTTGGAGATAAGTTAACTTCTGCAAAGAAAATTCTAGTTATTTCATAAGAGTTTTAAAATGTTGAAGTTTATAGAAAAAAACACAATAAAGCAATGTGGAAATAAACTGGAAAACACAAAAGATACCTACCCATCTCTTTAGTCTGTCCCTTAATGGCTCCCTTTTAGTTCTTCATCCCATTCTCCTAGAGTAGGGAACAGACTAACAATTAAGAATCTACTACTGCTCTGTAGGGGCTATTTCAAGCCTAAAGTGCCTCTGTTCCTTTAACTTTTCAGTTAATCCTAGAAATAGTCTTTTGAGGTTAAGCATTTGCATTTCAGAGATGAAGAAAACTAGCTGAGAGTTACCAGCTAATGTCAAGTTATTAAAAGTAGAATTAGCATTTAAACCCAGGCCCATCCAATGTTAGTCAGCTAGCTCATGTTCTTTTGTTGCTTCATGGTGGTGCAGGCCACCTTCTGAAGAGACTAGTATAGGGTACTTCTTGAGCTAAGGCTCTTTAGATTTAAAAGTGTTTAATTCCAGGGGTAGAGGCCACTCTTGGTCCCCAGGCACTTGCAATTCCCTCCCCACAGCCCTAGAAACCCCTTCTCCCTGTCCCCAAAGATCAAAGTTGTTTTTCTGGCCCTAATGAACCCTGATGCCAACAAACCCAAGCAGCTACTACCCCATCTTGGGCATAAAGTAGTAAATGGGAAACTGTGTGCTTATATAACTTTAGTAAAGACTGCCTAAAAGCTGTTCTATATAACTATGCAGAAAATGTCTAGTGTCTTTTCATCCTGAAAATTAAAGAAAAGCCAATATATTTTATAGTTACAGCTATATAGTTATGTTTATATATATTCAGTTTATGTCCCCTTCAGAACTGTAGCAGTGTTCTTAATAAGGCCCACTGTCAGTCAAATATTCCCTTTTCTCCCAAATAATTACAACTTTGAATGTTCAATAACCATTCACATCAACTTCACATTACAATTCAAAATTAAGACATTCATATTATAAAAAGTTACCAGTCTTAAATTACTGAAATTACCATAAATTATTGCAATCTAACATATCTCAATCAATATTTGCTACATTCTAAAGAGAAGTGGCTACTTCAATAAGGAAAAATGTTTATTATTGTCATGCATTAGATACTGGAAACAAGAAAATAAATAGGGTTTTAGGAACTATCTTTAAAAAATTTAATTTTAATTAATGAAAATAACAGCAAGTTCATTCAGACTGCTGAACATAAAAAACCACCACTGACAATAGCTTAAAATAAATAATTGCTTTTGAAAAATGAATATAAAACTAGTTAAATAGTGATAATTAAGATACTAGCCTCATCAATATAACAAGCAATTAAAATCTAAAAACATTAGCACTGGATTTTTTAATAATAAATTGACTTAATCCAAAAACAATGACTTCAATATTTACTCAAGACTTATTTCCAAAATTATCTCCTCACTGACTGGTGTAAACACAAAGAGCTCAAGGCCTCACCTTGGTTTTCTCACTGCTGGTTTTCTATCTGTTGAAACTAGATTGTAAACTACATAAAAGCAGAAACCAAGTCTGTCTTGTTCACCACTGTATGCTAAGCACTTTGCACAGTGCCTGAGCAAAAAGGAGGTGATCAGCAAATAACTGAATAACCGAATCAATGAAAGAGAAGAGTAAAATAACTTTATTGATTTTTTTGAAAATCATTCTCTGTGCTGAAACTACTATAAACTGGCAGCTCTAATTTCCAGAAATATGGATTTAAAAACCTTATTCCAGTGATGGAAGGATCTGATGTCTGTATCTCTCTGTCTGTCTCTCACACACACACACACACATACACACACACAGAGTAATTAAAACTGCATGAATCAAAATTACATTATAAACTGAGATGTCAACATTATATAAATAAAATTTAATAGTGAAAAAAATGATCTGGAAGCCCTGTGAAGTTTTACCCTACACATTTTGGAGGACATCACATGGGTTAAGAAAAACAACAAAATCGCATTTGTTCAGATAATCATTTGAATGTTTACATATATTTTTGGTTTGTTATTTATTTATAACTAATTAATTTACATTTCCTCATATTAACATATACTCCTGTTTAACATGTAATCAAATTATACCACTGAGAAAAATCCTCATAGTACCTTCATTGAGTTGCTGATTCTAAGAAAACACTGAACATGAATGAACATGTATAAAAGAGGGAGCTGAATAAAACAGCATGGGCATTTTTCAATATTTGCACAGTTTGATCTTTATATCTGTCTGGAGAAAATATGAACAAAGCCCAGGTTTACCATGCTAATGGTTCGGATGACTGCCATAAAAGAAGTACATACAGAACAATGAATCATATCCTTAGGTTCCGTGATTACTGAGAGGATTTTCCCTGCTCTAAGTGCTTTATTTTATTTCTTAAAAATATGAGAGCAGCAGCTTATCACAAGTCTCCACTACTGTGAATTAATGATGGAATCAAAACAACACAATAGACTCATAAGGATGTGAGGACTGCAGAACAACTAGAAGTCAAAGTTTTATGCTTCTTCTTGCTCTGGATAATTTAGAATTTTGCGGTGTGCCTGACGTAAATATTGCTGCTGTTTGAAGTAAACCTTGAATGCTCCTTTTATGGCAACAAAAGCAATTCCACCCTAAAATAAAAAGGAAAATTAACTTTTTATAATGCAGATTTAGAGAAACATAACAAAAAGTTTACTTAGATCACAAAGGACATAGGCACTGATGCTAATTCTGCTGACTGCAAATAAAAGTCTTCTTAAGGGGTGAGACAGGGAGTTACTACAGGTAACAGAGATTAGAGATGCCTTCCTTGTTATCCTGAGTAATCTTCCTTCCACTTAGCTCTATGTCCATTCTGATATAGCAGGAAGAATGCCAGTGCTCTATGTGCAGGCTGCCACCAGAGGGGGAAATAGAAAATACAACATGGACATCAAACAACATAAGGGCTTATTATGCGCTAGTACTTCAAATGAATTATCTTATTTAATCCTCACAATAATCCTGAGGTAGCTACCATTACTATCTCCAATCTACAGGCAAAGAAAAGTAAAAAAATCTGGTTTAGTTTTCTTAGCAAGGCAATAGCTGTGATAGAGTTTAAATCAGCAGTCTGACCCTAGAGGAGAAGCTCTACACCATACTCTTGTTGGCAAAAGGGATGGATGTGATGATTCATGCATATTCACTCCAGAAGAGAAGTCACCCATAGCACATAGTTCCAGAAGGCCAGAAGTACCGCAGTGGATCCCTCCCTTTTTATTGCTATTGGCTGACAGTGCGGATCAAATACAGGCTTAAGGCACAGAAGCCACAGTGTATTTATATAGGCCCACTGGGTTTTTTTTTTTCTTTCAACAAATATACAGTTAATTCTCTTTTGTATAGTCACTTGAAATAAGTAATATTAAAGCCATCTTACCAAGATTGTCCTCTGTAAATTAGAGTTAACACTACTAAACATCAGTTTACCAACTATTGTCGCAATAGTAGGAAAGACAAGGGCTCCACACAAAATTCGGGTGGCAGAGACATGATCTGCTAAAGGATTAGCCTCAGCTGGAATTCGAGGAACAGGACAACCAATTCCTAGAGAAAAAAAATGCAGAATATTAGTGCTAATAAATTAGAATAGCTAAAATATCTTTGCATGCTAGGATTCTTCCAGAAAATTAATTTGGCATGCTTGTTACAACCACAATTCAGGGCCTTACCTGGAAATATACTGTTCAAAATTTGTAGTTTATTTGAGTATTTGCGCCATAGTCTAAGCACATAATCCTCCCAGCGAATCATCTTGCCTAATATCAGCATGACAGGAATAGTAGGAAGTCCAATTAAAAGGAATAAAGGATCAGCTCTCTCCATAACATCCAGACCTTCTTTATGGCCTACAACCTGTGAAACAAATAGCATCTGCTAGAATCATTTCCTTATCTAATGAAGGGATGTTGCACGCTTGAGCTCAACTCACTTAAGAAGTGTTAAATGTCAAAAGAATACGAAATAAAAAGTTTTATAAACAAGCTGGAAAGCTATGTTTTATGTATAAGTAATGTCTCACTTAAAAAAGAAAAGCTCCCAAGCAATTTTGTATTACATTGGAAAAAAAGCTTTAAAAATGGTTGGCCCATATTGATTACATTTCAATAGAAGAAAGAACTTCTGGTTCTTGCCTCTATTCTTCTTTATAGATTTGGTTAAATTGGGCTATAATTTTAGATCCTATTTGTATTACAGCAGAGTATCTGTTTTCCTGCTATTCCTACTAGCAGGTAAGCATAGCCATCCAAGAACAAGGATGGACTGAAAGCCCACGTCTCTTTTGTCTTTTCTCATTCAGTGATGACTGTGATAGAGTGAGATCTCTCTGGCTGGCTAAATGCCTGCTCTCCAGACCTAACTCTCCTAAAATTCAATTTCAAGGTTTAAATTTGGAAGACTGCTGTAGGGGTTTTAGCTATAGGTTCCACTCATTTTTTCCAATCCAGGAACCCTTGGGTGCCCTATTTATGCAGTAATGAAGCTAAAACAATCCTTCCTCTGGGTCTTGGGGCCATTTCTCAATTGGATTAGCTCTCAGAGGGCAAGAAGTACATGAGTAATTTGTATTTGTGAATCTCCCTACTTTCCCTCCCAGCAGAATTCTTTTCATTTGCTGATCAATGTTGGCCTTAAACTTCTTTCAACATCACCATTTTGCCAGTGAGCTTCTTACTTTTAACTAGAGAATTTCCCTGAAAATTCTCTCTCAAAGGTCTCAAATGATCTTCCTTTAGTCAAAAGTCTCATTTGCTCACAAATTAAACATATTTCTCTGAGGAATTATTCCAGGCAGTTGAAGAAAAGGGAAGGAGGCAATTTCAGAATCCTGAGCTTTTAGCCTACGCAGGCATCACACAGTGAGGCAAGAGCTTGACTCAAAGACAGTATTGTAAAGGCCTCTATAAAGTTTTCCTGATTACACTTGAGGAATAAGCCAGGACGAAAGGATTAGAAAGGACCCTGCCTATACTTTTGATAGGGAAGAGGGAAAAAGTAGGAAGGGAGAAAAGAAGGCAGGGAAGACTAATAGCTGCCAGAGAAAATATATACTTAGAAAAGTAAACTCATGGAAAAATAAACAGGAATTTTACAGAAACAAGATGCCCTTTATGTCAGCTATTATAGCAGATTTTTTTTAGGTGGACTACAAGGAGATAAGAAATCAGGTCAAGCTGAGAATGGTCAAGGCAAATTGAAATTCTAGAATACAGACTTGATCTAGGTAAAAATATTTTATAAAAGTATGTGGAGAATACCAAAATGACAGCTTTCAAAATTTCAGCTAGGGCTATAGCCTAGACTTGCACTTGGTTAACTTACCTAACCAAGACGTTAACATTGAAGGGCAAGAGGCTGGCAGCCTCTCTCAAATAGTCAAAAACCATGATATCAGTACCTGATACTCTGCTGTGTCTCCAGGTAGAAACTTAACTTCACATCCTGCATGTGAAGGGTGATCATTTGAGTTGCACTAAAGTGAAATAGTCTGGTTTACAATAGTTTTTAAACCCTAATCCCACATTGGTGGCAAAAGTGAACTAGTCCTTACCTATAACTTTTGTATGACATTCCATTTTTATATCATTATTTTCAATATTATAATCACTTTAAAGTTATAACTAAATGAATACTGATTTTGTGCCAGACATAGGTCTAGGTGCTCGGATTAAATGGTGAGCTAAATGGATGTCTTCTAGAGGTAAGAGACAATTAAAACAAATAAATGCAAATATAAATGCTATAAAGAAAATAGTATAGTATAACACCTATAGTATGCCATCTACTACTATAGTCAGACTCAAGGGCAATAAATACAAGGTAAATTAGACAATGAGGCTGATTTAACTTTGGTCAATACAAACCCAGCAAATCTTTTGTATGATCATGTACATTCTGGTTTAATGTCACAAGATTTAAAGCAGATTATTTTTAAGACTTCAATTTTAGGGTGAGATAAAGGAACTACAGAACAAATGCCTTCTCTAAGTGTTTGTTACCATGTATAAAATTAAATGCTTGTGGAACTGTAGGTTTAGAGAAAGGTTTGTTTTTCTGCTAAGAGCTAAAAGCTAGATCTTCATAGCCAGCAAGGCCTGCAGTTCACCAAGGTTAATTAAGGCCTGATCTTTCAAAGCACTGCCTATTAGAACCCTGTTTTTAAATGGGAGGATGGAACAGTGATGAACTAATAGGTTTGCTTAGTTAGAATTCAGGATAATTAAGTACAGTGTAATTAAGAATGGACAATGCTTATGGGGGTTATCTTTATACTAGATGCAAAAGTGGAACTAGGTTGGATATTAAGGTTCCACTGTTCCAGAATAAAATGTTCCAGCTGCCTTTGGGACTAGGTTTGACTTAAGGAGCCCTAAATTATGGATAGAAGTCCTAATGCTTCTTTGCTGTGTAGTACTAGCCATGTAAACTAGGAACCTGTAAACTAGAAATAATTGTTAGTATCTATATCACAAGATTGTTGCAAGGATTAAATGCATCAGTGATTGAAAGGTGTTCAGCTCAGTGCTGGGGGGAAAAAGTTAATTACCATGTAGTCTTTTCAACACAAATATAGTGGAAGGTCTCATTCAAATTCCTTACAACTGCCAGAGATTAAACCTAAGACTGGTTCATGGAAAAATGGGTACAAATGAGAAAATATTAGTTGTCTGATTCCTTAATCTGATCTACTTGAACTTCAGAGTAGTCAGAGAACGAAAGGAAAAGAAACAATCAAGAGTTAAAAAAAACCTCTAAATATTGCTGATGGCATAGTGGGGCACATGGCCTAGTACATCACACAACAGTACTACTGTTCACAGCTAATCTCTCTCATTTCCGGATATATATATATATATGTTTATATATATGTTTATATATATATATATATATGTTTATATATATATATATTTTCATGGAGATAGTATACATGAAGGTTATTTCTAAATGGTAACACATAATATTATCATAATTTTAGATCTTTTTTACCGTCACTATTAACCATCATGTTCATTTTTGTCTTCTTGCTTCTATCATTTCCTCCCCTCTACCAATTCAAATTATTTCCTTCAAGAGTCGGCTAAAGACTTACTTTTTTCCTAATTTCAAATGATTTTTCATTTTTAATGAATTAAAATACTGTTTATATATTCTTCTACACTCTCTTCACATTTGTTACAACCTTTAACTGTTCTCCAATTGTTCATTTATGTATATCTTGTCTTAGACTATATTCCTTGAGGCTGGTGATCACAGCTTTCAATTTGTCTTATATTTTATGCAGACCTCAGCTCAGTTTTAACTTTTTGAATGAATCACATCAAGATAGAGCTGGTAGCCCTTTTTAAAGGATACAAACTATATTCCTTAATTGTCTGTTGTTGAAGTATTCCATTAATTATCAAAATTCTTTTAAGATTGTGTTAGTCTAAAGCCTTTTCCTCAAAAAGAGTCATCCCATTTCTTATTAGGGTTTGAAGAGAAATCATTCAGAGAAATCCTTCGGTCTCAGAGGGCCTTAGTTTCCTCATCTGTAAAAAAATATACATCCATATAATGTATTTATACATTAAATAATGTATAATTTGCTCTAAATTTTCTATGTCTTTTCAGCCTAATAAATTGTCCTGAATCTCCTTGATCTAATGATATACTGATACTCAGTATTGGAGTTCAACTAATTATTGCAGAGAATATAATCAATCAAACAAACCTGTTATACCTGATAGAACTAATCATATTTAAAAAATTAGTATTTATGAAAGCATTTTGTTAGTCTCTCTATATATGCCATAGGAATGTGTATGTATAAGATAGTCTCTACTTTCATGGAAATTATTTTCTAATAGGAAAAGTGAGTCTTGAATAAAGGAAAAGCTAAACAGCTTAGAATCTATATAAGAAAAATCACTTAAAATTAGCTGACATTTGAGAAATAAAAAATGTCATGAATGCAGAGGAAAAAGAAATCACAGCGGGAAGGAGCTGCCTGGTAAGTTTGAAGGAAGAAAAGTTGCTGAACTAAGCCTAGAAGGAGGGTTTAGATTTGGATAAATAGAGAAAGGAATGGAAGCACAAGTATTAGGCAGCAAGAGTGACAATAAGACAAAGGACAAACATAAAACAAACAAACAAACAAACAAAACCCACAAAAAAAAAACAGAACAAAAAACCAAAACTAAATAACTTAAGGATGGGTTATAAAAGACAGCCCAACAGGCCCTCAAAGTAGAATGAATATTGTGGAAGACACTGCATGACAAATTAGGTTAAGTTAAAGGAATATTTATCAAGTCAGGGGTTCTCAACCTTTATTCACTACACGCATGACAAATGGTTTATTATTAGTGATACACTTCAGAGACTATATTCAGAATTTTGGGGTATCATCAGCATTTTATGAAGAAGCCTTGAAATACTGTCTCACTCTATTACTGGAGCAACAAGAAAGGCTACCTACTATGGACCCTGGCACAGACAGGTTATGTGCAATTTTTAGAATATTACATATACAGTTAAGTCCTCACTTAACATCGTCAATAGCTTCTGTGACTTTAAGCTAAATGACATATAATAAAAGTAATTTTACCACAGGCTAACTGATATGAACAAGAGTTAAGTTCCTATAGTATCTCATCAATTTTACAACAAAACGATGCTGAGCAAAACATTATTCAAGGAGCTTCTGTAACTCCTTGATCCCTTTTCTTTCAAGCACTCTTTAATTTAAAGAAAAGCAAGTTTACATCATCTACAAATCTAAGTGCATTTACAATTACTGAGTTATTTATAAAACACTTAAGCAATCTAGATGCTGCTTTTGAAACCACACAGAAGGCAGAGGAGATGGCAAGCCTGACATAAGAAGTTGAAAGTATTAGGAAATTCATTTGGAAGGATTTATAGAGAATGAAGTTAGAGGAACAAATCAAGAGGCTTCTTTAGCCATCTACGTTATGATGGGGGAATGACAAGAAGTCAGGAGGTAAAGACTGTAGAAAGGAAACCATAAAAGTAAAACTTATCAAAATGGAAATTGCTTAGACTTGGTCAGTGGACTGGATATAGAGTTATGAAGTTGAAAGTTAAAGGTAATCCTAAGAATGTAGACTATAAATGGAGGAGGTGGGAAAAAATAGTAGGAATTAAAGACAGACAGATTACAATGGGAAATAAATTTAGGTTTCAAATTGAGGAAACAAAGTTTGATTTCAATAATATTGAGTGTGAAGTCACAAGAGGTCATTTAAGGAGAAAAGTCAAGCTGCTATCATAGAACTGGATTTGAGGAGATGTTAGGTAAAAGATAATGCAAAAAGCACAGAAATGACAGCTGAAAATCTTTAAGGAAGAGGTATAAAAAGAGTCAAAGGCCTGGGACTAAATCTTGAAATTTAAATCTCTAATCTTCATCCTTAGTTACTGAATTAGCATTGTTTTCTAATAGCAAAAACCTGGAAGCAACTAATTATCTAATTAACAAGAGACTGGTAACTTGTAATTCTATACAGAGAATGCTATGCAAATTTCTGCATACTCACATGAAAAGGTCTTCAAGATTCAGTTTGTGAAAAAAAGAGGAATGAAGATCCAATATGTTTCTTTTTCAGCAAAAAAAAGTGTGTATGGGAGAACACTGTTTCTGGCATATGCATAAAGAAAGTCTGAAAGAATATATTTGAAACTAGTAATAGTGGCTACCTGGGGAAGTGAAGGACAGATTATAACTATTCACTAGATAGCTTTTTATATATTTTCTTATTTTTAAGCCAGGAGAATCTTATTACTTGTTGAAAATAATAAGTTTTAAAACTCCTAAAAATCTAACAAATCTGCATATCAAAAGTAGTATCATTGAACAGAGTAAAATAGTGAACCTGCATCACTGTCACTGCTCCATAAGTCACAGCTGTCCAATATATTGAGCCAACCATTATTCCTGCTGCAGCAAATGGACAGGCTTTTGAGATCAGTCTATCTGCAAGATCCAAGACGTACACAACTGGACCTATAATAGAGAAAACAGTAGTTTCAATACAAGACAGATTTTTAAAATCACTTGTTCAATATTTTCCATATATCTAAAATATTTTTATGAAGTTAGATATTTTGACGCTTTAGAAATAACGGAAAAATATAATGGGAACCTAGATTTGAAGAGATTTAGAATTTCAGTCATTTGCATGCTAAGTTTTACTTCCTAAATTCTAGGAGGTATCAAATTCTTTATCATTAAACCTTAAGGTTAAAGCCTCAAACACAGTTGCTTCTTATAAAGGTAATATAGTTCTTTTACTTCTCTTAATCACACTGGCTGTAACAGATGTAATGGCTCTTTCAGTTTGCTCTTCCCAAACAGTTCTTGGCTACAATTAGATTCTCTAGTATTTGGTGAGAATATCACTTATTTGACTTCACTTATTACTTCCTTGGTACATTGTGTGAAGGTATGAGGCTAGTTCTTGTAATTAACAAAGTCAATCTATTTTACATTGATTTTCAATATGCTATGTTTAGTTGAGTATTGTTCTCAAACTTCTTTTAATGATCACAACACCAGTTTTCATGGCATTCTAACAGCTGTATGTTATGCTGTTAATCTTCTTTTATTATGTGCTTAAGGGTGGTATCTGGCTACTATATCTAGAATTTATACCCTCTGGAATTTATTTGGAACAGCTACATTTGGAGGTATTCTAATAATTACCATTAAACTCAATATAATTTAGCTCCAGAAATTTCCAGAATAGTACAAAGATCTTGGGTCTAAATTAGAGCAAGGCCTAAAGAATTGAATAAGTTTAACCAAAGAAATATAAAAACTTAATTTGGTAATACTTGTTGAATATCCTCTACAAATAACCTTGTAACTTGAGACATTTTCTTAGAAATGTGTAAGAGTTATTACCTACCTCCTGGGGTGCTTACAATCTATAGAAGGATGCTATACACAAAAACAGTTTATTCTCATTTTACAAAGAAATTAGCATAGTAGTATGACGATAAAATAAACATACAAGAACAAGCATTCATTACAGAGCCTCTGATCAATACTTGCCCTGATCACTGGAGCCAGTAATATATCACTAGTCACTGTACAGAGAACACATTATGAAGTAGAAAGAGCATTAGGAGAGACAGCAAAGGACCAATGATTTAAATGTGGCATATTTACTTACTATTGTCAAGGTCTAACTTACATAATATTAAAACAAAACAAAACAAAACAAAACTATGACAAGGTACCTTTTGGGACCAAAGAGATAAAGTAAGCCAGTTCAATGCATACTGATTCTACATCCTCTAAGTTTAGTATTTCTTGAGTGTCTACATATATCAGGTGCTGTGCCACAGGCATTATATGCATCATTAATTGCATAATGTAGGGTTTAATTCTTAAAATACGCAAATTTGCTTAGTTAAGTTTATAACTCCCTCAGAAGGCACTATAAAAGTCATTTTAGTGAAGTCATCAAAGATTTTCAAATGCTGGTACTAAAAATTAGATACTTCCAACTTTTATATTCTGTTAATTCTTTAATCAGAAAATTGAAGCCACATGAGGACAACTAAAGATCCTCTACAGCATGTATATCCATCCACCAACATCACACCTATCTGAAGACAATCCCTTCACTTATACACCAGATTCCATTTTCTCTCCAACTCAAAGCCACAGCTCTAGCAATTCTCTCCCACTTTCCCAAATCATTTCTCCCTACTTTTTCTGGATGCTTTCTATTAAATAAGCATGTCATTATTTCTTCTATTTTAAACTCTTTACCTGATCCTTCTTCCCCCAATGCTCCACTTCTTTGCTCCCTTTACAACAAAATTCCTCAAAAGACTTACCTGTTTTCACTTTCTCCTTCAGTTCTCTCTTGAACCTACTCCATCAAAACTAATTATGAAGGTCACTAACAACCTACACATAGCTAAATCCAATGGTCTAATTTCAACCTTCCTCTTATTTGGCCCACCAGCATCATCTGACACAGATGTTCCCTTCTTCCTACTATATGGTTCTTCATTGCATTTGCAGGACATCACCATCTCTTAACTTTCTTTCCATCTCACAAGCCATTAACCCTTTGGTCTCCTTTGCTGGTTCCTCCTCTTCCTGATCTCAGTGAGCCCCAGCCCTGCCAACTTCTACCTCACTGTACCCCCATTTGATTATTCTGCTCTGCTTTTCTTTTTCCGAAAGCATATACCATCTAACACATTTTAATTTACTTATTCTGTTTCTACTTACTAGAATAGAGGATAGGAAATATGCCCATGGGCCAAATCCAGCTGGCTGCTTATGTTTGTAAATAAACTTTTATTGGAGTATGGCCACATGCAAAGCCTAAATATTTACTATCTGATTTTTTACAGGAAGTTTACTGACTCCTGAACTAGAACACAAGCTCCAAAGGGAAAATCTCTAGGTATTCTTTTTTCATTATTCTGTATAGAAGCCAAGTTATAGCTATTTCCTACCCCATCAGAATCAGAATTTACAAGGAAAGAAGGTATTTTACATGCTTCTAATATACCTTCTTCCCCTCCTCTTTCAACAGGTTACTTGGAACTATCTACTGATGGAGTAAAGCAATTTAATTCCTAATAAAGTTGGATTAAAAAACGTCATTCCTAAAAAGTAATCTATCACTACTACTTTTACCTATCATGAACATGGACAATCTAGAGATGTTTGAACTGTCTTTCCTTTAAAGATCTCAGAAGGTTGTAACACAATGAACTGAGTTTTCAATTTTCTTCCCAAATCACTGGGTGTGAGTTCTTTTTGTACCAGCAAAATCACACAAATCTTCACTATTCATTTTGGAAATTTTCTACTCATCCCCTGGGTCATATGCAAAATATGTGTTGGATTAAATAAAGACACTGGTTACATTTTATGGTCCCTAATTCCAGTTTTTCTGACAAAATTCTGTCTAGGTTTTTGGCTTAAGTTTATTTTGCCTAAACTTCTCAAGACTCTTCCAGATAGAATAGTCCAAGATCAGCTTAATAATTAAAAAATGTCTAGGGGTAAACACACCATTAGAATAATAAATTGCCACCCAGGGGAGGTATTTCTGAGAGCTAAAGATGATCTAGGCAGGCTATCTGGTGAATAAGAACAATCACTGAGGTTCTCTGAATAACAGTCCCTAAGTCATACCCCTCCTATTAGGAAGCTTATAATATGCTGCTTCCTATCCCATGATTTGGGGGTCACAGAAGAAAAATAGCAACAGTTACTACTTCTTCTCATTGTCAGATAACAGCATGAAGAGTTATGAGAAGTGAGGAAGGGCAAGACTCTAGCCCTTGAAAATCTCAATTCGAATGGGGAGGACGTATGAATAAATGCACTTTACAGCTTACAAATATAAGGGCATAAAAGGTTTCAGTATCATAAAAAGGTATTATTGAATTTTTAATGTCTCAATGGGCTTCACCACTTGTTTTCAACAGTACTGTATTTACATAATAGATGGCAACTGAATAAGCTTTGTATGTTTTGTATCTAATAATTTATTTTTTGACATCTTCATTTTTCCTTTATTATTTTTTATTTTTTAAATTTTTAACATTTTATTTTTTAACTTTTTCCCTCCTCCCCCTTTCCCCTGGTAAATCCAATAATTTAAAGGGCATTAAGAAAGCTTGCAATCAAAAGGAATTCTACTGTGAATCCTTTTGTACAATAAAGAAGTTTTTGTAAAGGGAATAACCACACACTAATATTTTGGGTAAATTCAAATTTTCACATTTCAGATTTGAATGACATCAAACAGTGAGCTGAGAACTATCATGGAAACTCCTAAGTTCATGTCTACTAAAAAAAGAAGTAATTCGTTTCTTTCTGGCAGACTCTGCAAATGTAAAATATGCTGCAGCTGTGCTTTAAATTCAAGCCTATATATATGTATGGTGTTAAACGAAGGTCTTGAAGATAAATGAAGGGCAGGTAATACTTCTCATTCAAACATCTGCTGGCACTGCTTATAATAATATCCAGAATTCCTAAAACCTTTCTCAAGAATAGAAAGGTATCCTCAGAAACACTCCTGACCAGTTCCTAAAAAATAATTTTTATGTTATGAATGCTATAGCTTCTAACACAGAACACAATTTAGTGAGCATATATATGTGCTTTATAAGATAACCTGAGAAGGTAATAGCTCCCATGAATTCCAAGGTTTCTGATAAGTTGCCAGTGGTTTGTAAAGGAGATTTAACAAGCAAATAGATTACTTGCAGAAGCTACTCAAGTTTCCAGGTTTTCTGGGGTTTGCTTTTTGCTTTACAATGAACTAGTCTGAACCTAGACCCAACTCAGATACCAACTTGCTAAGCCAAAAAAATCAACCCTACTTTCAGATTCAGCACCATCCAAAACTGAAAGTTTTTGGGGCCACCAAAAGTCTAACAATATAGTTCTAAACTTGCTCCAAGTCTTCTTTTTGTTGCCCTCTGTTTCTGGAATGTCTTGTCTCTATTTTGGTTAAATCTGTATGAAAATCCTACTTCCCAATGAAAACTAACCTAACTTGATAGAGGTTGATTAACTACTTTACCCCACCCTCTTTATATCTCAAGAGGGTTCCTTTATATACTATCCCACAAAATGCACTTACCCCTTTGCTTGTGCATAATGTTAGTACTTTATGTTCTTGTTCAATGTTTGTTCAGTTGTCTCAATATCCTTTATGTCTGTCCATTTCAGCATCATCTTAGATTGAAAACTCCCAGGGGACAGGGGCCATGTCTGTTTAATTCGTTTTGTACAGTGCCTAGGATAAAACCATGTACAGATAGGTGCTTAAAAAATGCTTTTTGATGACGACTGGCATCATTCTCAGGGACTCTCTAGGCCACAGCTATCTCAGCACATGGTACTTGGCAGTACACTGGGGTATTTTGGCCTGTTCCACACAGCACCAGAATATAATGACACAGAATCTAGCGGCAGCACTCTGTGGCAAATATCTGACTCAATCTGTTGTTAAAAAGAACTTTAAAAAATATTAATTATTTGGTCCTAAGTCAACAAATGTGGATTTTATTGAGGATATGAAATAATGTAACAACCAACTCAATTAAGAGTTAAAAGTATGTGGGAATTCTGATGGAATAGTAAAGAGTTTTAATTCTTTCTCTTGCATTGAACACTGTAACACTAGACTTTGGAGGCTAGGTCTAAGAACCTCAGACAAGCTTATGTAAGTTTTATCTTTGCTCTACTTGTAGGTTGAGATTTTACCATTTTTATGCAACAAATATCGTGCAAACTCAGGCTGTAAGTTATACTGCTTAATAAGTCAATAGATTATAAGCAGAGAAGGACATGTTCTTGGATATGTTTTTTAGATAACCAAACTAATAATAATTGACTAAAACCACCTCAAAACAAAGAAATAACCTGAAAAATAAAAGATCCAGAGTGAAAGCAGATGAATACCATTCCTTCATGTGTATATACAAAAAGTATTAGCATAAATAGTAACTAAAGATCATCATAGTAATTCTTTATGATTACATAGTGGGTGGTAAGGGAAAACTTAAATTTACCCTAAGAAGAGCCCATAGAATATTTGTGGGTTATAAGGTCAACTACTAAGTACTTATTAAGCACCTATTGTACACATTACATTTTACTATGCATTGAAATAAAAGTAAATAAAATTTAAAACACTAGCCTCTGCCTCCATGGAGCCTACAATCTAATTAGGGACAAATATATATTAAATAACTGAGAAATTTTAAGACAAAGTCAACAAATGTATGATAATATCATACAAATTATACAGATGTGTTAATGAAATTTTAAGTAAAAATTATAGAGACTATAAGAATACAAAGATTTTAAAAAATTGTATGTGAATCTTAACCTAGACTTGAAGTCTATGATCTGAAAAGGGGGAATGCTAAAAGACCTTTTAACTGAACCAAAAGACTTTTTTCAGAGTTTATATATATTTTAAAAGCTGGTATACTAGTAAGGTGGGGATTATCCAATAGAAACGTTGACCAGATCCGTGAAGAACATGAGATACTAAGTAGGTGGTAAGTTCCTGGTGAGACAGGCTAAAATGAAAAAGATTTTAAGGAAAACTAATCTTAGATTATTAAAAATCAGAGTAAACTAGACTAGAATTCATACGATTCTGTATCCAAAGTGAATAAAAGGGAAAGCAGTATCAGTTTAGAGTAGCTTAACATAAAAGAAAGTTAGGAAGGTATCAAGATAACTACAAAATGATAACAGAAGGGTATTCAAAGACTGAATCACTATGAAATAGGATTTTGCTTATAAATTTATTTTGATCATTTATAGGAACATAGATATAAAGCAAAGTAAAAATAAACACTTCTCATGGCTCAGTGTAAATATTACTAGAAACCCTTATTAATATGAAGAAAGCACTTGAATTCTTAAGTCTATACTGATTTTTAAATAGTGAAATAAGCCAGTAATATATTTATGACAGCAGTCAGAAAGTAACAGGTTGAATTCCTATAAGTAATAGAGGGCCATGTGGTTAGAGAAAAACAATATAGGCTATACTTAGAGAGTAACTAACAGCTTAAAAATGTAAAATTCTCATAAAATTGAAGCCATAAAAGTTTTTTATTTTGGGAAAAATATATTTAATACTTATAGTACCCCTTTTCAATCTACAGCACTTACTTGATTTACAATAGTTTAGCCACCTCACTAAGAAATGTAAATTAAAACTATATCTTTTCATACCTAACAGTTAAAATTTTAGTTTGTATACATTCTACTGGCAAAGTTGTGAGCAAGCAGGCACACTCATCTATTGCAAGTGGATATATCTATGAAGGGGAATACGGCAATATCCAACAAAAGTATAGGTGTAATTCACCCCTTCACTCAGAAATTCCTTCTTGGTTCATCTTTACATGAATATTCTAAGCTAATGCAGAAAGAACTGCAATGTAATTCTTCTGTACCACTTAATAATAGACCTAGAGGCAGACCTAATCAATCTCTGCTAAAACCAATACCTGAAAGCAGATAGGGAACTGTACTGGATACTTCAGGCTGATAACACCTGTATCCATTGGTCAGTCTTACCATAGACAACTACACATTTTTTTTCCCAAATTTTATTGATATTGAAAATAACATGTAAGTTTAAGGTGTATAATGTGATTTGACATACACACATATTGAGAAAAGATTACCACAATAAGGTTAATGCCTCAATCCTCTTACATTACCATTTTTGTGGTGACAACACTTAAGATCTATTCTCATTTTTCTTTTTATGCCTACAGCACCCAGTCTTCGTAGGTGGTCTCCCATCCAAGTACTAACCTGCTTAGCTTCCGAGATCAGACAGGATCAGGCATGTTCAAGGTGGCATGGCTGTAGACTATTCTCTTAATTTTCATGTATATGATACAGTACTGTTAATTACAGTCACCATACTGTACATTAGATCCCCAGAACTTACTCATCTTTTAGATGGAAGTTTGTACCCTTTGACTAATGTCTCCAAATATCTCCCAACCCCCAACCCCTGCCAATTACCATTCTATTTCTATGAGTTTGGCTATTTTAGATTCCACATATGTGTGAGAACACATCCTCTTTCTGTGACTTATTTCACTTAGCATAACGCCTTTAAGATCCACTCATGTTGTTGCAAAAGACAGTATTTCTTATTTTTAGAAATATTTTAAAAGTAATGATTTCCCAATGTGTTTGTGTATCATATTTTCTTGACCCATTCACCCATTTGCTGCACACTTTGGTTATTTCCAAGTCTTGGCTATTGCGAATGATGCTGTAGTGAACATGCGGGTACAAGTTTCTCTTAGAGACAATGATTCCATTGCTCTTGTTTTTGAATATTTAATCAGAAGTGGAATTGCTAGATCATATTATGGTTCTATTTCTAATTTTTCCGAGGACTCTCTATACTATTTCCTATTGTAACTGTACCAATTTATATTCCCACAAACATTACACAAGTGTTCCCTTTTATCCACAACCTTGCCAACACTTGTTGTTGCTTATCTTTTTAATAACAGCCATTCTAATATGTATATCTCAATGTGGCTTTGATTTGCATTTTCCTGATGATTAATGATGTTGAGCATCTTTTCATGCACTGACAGACCATCTGTATGTCTTCTCTGGAAAAATGTCTATTTAAATTCTTTGCTCATTTTTAATCATTTTTTTTTCTTTTTTTGCTATTGAGTTATAGGAATTCCACAGATGGTTTCCAAATATTTCCTCCTATTCCATAGGTTGCCTTTTCATTTTGTTGAATGTTTCTTTTGTTATGCAGAAGCTTTTCAGTTTGATGTAGTTCCACTTGTTTATTTTTGCTTTTGTTGCTTGCACTTCTGGTGTATATCCAAAAAAAATCGTTAATAAGATCAATGTCAAAGAGATTTTCCTATTTTTTCTTTTAGAAGTTTTACAGTTTCAGGTCTTAAATTTACTGATTTTGTTAGTCCTAACAGTTTTTTGGTGAGTCTTTAGTATTTTCTATACATAAGATCATATCATCTGTAAACAAAGATAATTTTACTTCTTTCTGATTTGGATGCCTTTTATATCTTTTTCGTGCCCAAGTGCTCTGGCCAGAACTTCCAGTACTATGTTGAATAAGAGTGGTGAGAATGGATGCCTTTAAGTCTTGTTCTTGACCTTTGTGTGAAAGCTTTCAACCTTTCACCATTGAGTATGATGTTAACCATGGGTCTGTCATTTACGTTGAGGTGTTCCTCCTATGTCCAATTTATTAAGAGCTGCTTTTTCTGCATCTACTGAGATGATCATATAATTTTCATCTTTCACTCTATTCATGTGGTTGATCTGCAGATGTTAAACCATCCTTGAACCCCAGGGATAAATCCCACTGACTATGATCCTTTTAATGTGCTGCTGAATTTGGTTTGCTAGTATTTTGTTGATAATTTTTGCATTTATATTTATCAAGGATATTGGCTTGTAGAGTTCTTGTATCCTTTATATGGCTTTGGTAACAGGGTAATGCTGGTCTTGTAAAATGAGTTCAGCAGTATTCTCTCCTCTTCAATTGTTTTGGAAGTTTGAGAACTGGCATTTAATCTTCCTTAAAAGTTTGGCAGAATTCACCAGTTAAACTGTCTGTTCTTGGGCTTTTCTTTGTTGGGAGGTCTATGATCTCCTTACTTGTTATTGGTCTGTTCACATTTTCTATTTCTTCATGATTTAGTCTTGGTAGAGTCTGTGTTTCCAGGAATTTAGGTGGTCCAATTTCTTGTTGTACAATTGTTCATAGAAGTCTTTTATCATCCTTTGTATTTCTGAGGTGTCAATTATAAAGTCTTCTCTTAGAATGGCTAGTACACATTATATGTCTCATGTTGTGATGTAATAAGTACTCAGAACCATATATGGAACATTGCTAAAAAATCATAATCTCACTAATGATATCTAATCATCAGTTTGTAAGATATGTAGGGCATAGAGCAACTTATTACCTAAGTATTATTGCAGTGTAATAAAATTCAATATAATCCTATGACGACAAATGATTTTTTTCTTCAATGAAAAAATTACAAGGGGAAAAGCTAAAATATTGGGTTTTGCATGTCATATTAGGTCTTGGATCCATATAAAGCTGACACTGAGACCCTCAAAAGGGTTATATAAACTCTGAGTGAAAGGGTAAGCTAGGGAAAAAAAATCCATGACAAAGTGAAGCAACAAATAAAACTGTCTTATTGTCAAGAAGGATGAGAATACTTTCCTCTAAGAATCTGTAATCACAGTTAACTGGCATGCTGATTTCAGGTTAGAAATCTGTTTATGCTATAAGAGAAATCCCAAGCCCAGAGACTGAAGTGATTCCAGATTGGTAGCATCCCTTGGCATCTACCAACAGCACATGCAAATCCTTTCTGTAGTTCCTTCACCTCCAGGATAGCTACAACCTAACAAATATGAACATAATCCCCACACTCAAGAGAAATAAAGCAAGAGCAGGAAGAAAAACAACAAATTTAGGCTACAAAAGACTTTAGATAATAAAACTACCAGTCTGATCACAAAAACTATGTAATAAAATATAAGATAATTTATAAATGAACAAGAAGCAAGAGACTATAAAAATGATTACGCACATTTAAGAAACAACTAAAACTTAAAGGGAAAAAAACCCAAACTGCAGATTGACAATGCTGAAAAAAGAATTTGAGAACTGGGTAACACTTAAAAAAAAATCATAATGCTGCAGCACAAAGACACCAAAAGATGAAAAACATAAAAGTGAAGAGACATGAAAGATAAAATTAAAACATCTAATATAACTCTAATCAGAGTTATAAAGGATGAGAATGAAGAGAATAGGGGAGAAGCAATATTTGAAGAGATAAAAACTATGACTTTTCAAGGATATATAGTTGAAGTATAAAACTTAAAAACTAGCACGGGAGAAAATACAGTTAGTTATCAGAGGAAAAACTTTCAATCAAAAAGAAAGGCAAGAGAAGGCGGGGGATGGAGAGAAAGGGCAGGAAGTGGGACAAATAGAATGCAAAAAAATTTGATAGGAAACCCTCAACTATATAGTATCACAATGCATGTAAAAAAGAATTCAGAAAAACTGAAAAAAGGATGAGAAAAGTTGAATAAGATAAATGCAACAATAACATTTCTAAAAAGTTGGTATTAAAGAGGGGGGGAAGAGTAATTTCACAGTGGGTAAACCTGACAAACACTACCTTAGCCAGATGATCAAGGTCAGTATTACCAGTGATAAGTAATGCTGACGGTAGATACCTTTGATACGATGTGGTGAAAATGGTACTTCACTTCTTTGGTCTTGCTCCCCAAACTCCTAATCCCAAGAGATAATGGAAAAAATATCTGACAAATCTCAGTAGATGGACATTCTATAAAACATCCGAACAGTACTCCTCAAAACTATCAAAGTCATCAAAAACAAGGAAAGTCTGAGAAACTGTTAAAGCTAAGAGGAGCCTCAGGAGACAGGACTAAATATATTCTGGATAAGTACGTTGGATAGGATCCTGAAACAGAATAAAGACATTAGGTAAAAATTTTTAAAAATCTGAATAATGTATGAACTTTAGTTAATAATAATGTATCAATATTTGTTTATTAATTATAACAAATGTACTATACAAATATAAGATGCTAGTAATAAACTGGATGGGGAATATATGGGAATGCTCTGTACTATCTGCAATCTTTCTGTAAATCAAAATCTATCTTAAGTTGATTTTAAAAAAGCTGGTGTAGCTACTTTTTATCTATTCTATATAGTCTTGTCTATGTTATATACAAATTTAAGATAAAAAGAAAGCATTATTATGATAAAATAGTCATTACTTAATGATTAAAAGTTGAACTTGGAATATTTTATTTCTAAAATTGAAGGCTAGGTAAATAGGTGATAGTTTATTAGTCTTTATTCTTCATACGTAGATACAATATACTCTTTTTCAAGCAATGAAACAGTTCATAATAAAAGATAAAAATAACTAAGTGAACATTCTGCTGAGCTTTGATCAATGTTAAGGCAGCAGATATAATTAGTTCTGTATATTAACAGCAACATGTTGGTAAAGGCAATGGAAAAGCAGGCACTCCAATATACTGTTGAGAAGATTAAATAGGTATAATCTCTATAAAAACCAATTTGATGATATCTATTAACATGATAAATGCATGTACCCTCTTACCCAGTAATTCCACTCTAGTGGTTTATAATGTAGATAAATTTGTAAAGATGCAATTATCTTACACATTTGTTTATAATACGACTGCCTGTACTAGTAAAAGATTAAAAACAACCTAAATGTCCATCAACAGAAAGGTGGTTATATAAGTAACCATAAATCTATGTCATAGAATACTATGTAACTGTTAAAAAAAAAAGCTCTTTATATACAATATAAAATAGTATCTACTATACATTGCTAAGAAAAAAAGCTAGTATAAAACAGGATGAATAGTATACTAGTCTAGAATACACTGATATATAACCTGAGTATAGGACAGGATGTATAGTATACTAGTCTAGAATATATTGATATATAACCTGATTGTGCTCAATATTCTGTTTCCCTCTCTGGGTTTATTCCTTATCTTTCTCCACTCTGCTTTGTGCATTGGGAGGCTGACTAAACAAATAGCATCCCCCAGGCAATCCTGCCTTCTAGTTTCTGATGTGTTCAAACTATGGGTGGACTGGCTAAAAAATCAGAGGGTAGTAAAAGTATTAAAGGAATTTTTTTCCCTGGCTCCCTTACTGCAGGCAGTTTGCATTTCTCTCTAAAATCACAAGTCCTGTTAAACAGCCTCTCACTCTCTGCTATAGCTCTTATCAAGTCCTGTCAACAGCTCCCCTTCCTTTGTACTTTTTCAGGCCTAGAAATAAAAGTGGTTTCCCATAGCTGCTGATCTTTGGGCATTTTCCAGTCCTTTGTTTGTCCCTTTAACTATACCCTAATGTTTGTAGGTTGTGTGTGTGTGTAGAGGAATAGGGCTGGGGGAGGGGGAAGAGAGATAAACCCTGGAATGAAACACCAGAGACTTGTAACAATGGTTGCTTCCAAGTAAGGAAACTTACTTGGAATCATGGCTGGCAGACATGGTAAAAATAATTTCACTGAATATCTTATTGTATTCAGTATGTTTGAATTTTGGTCCATGTGAATGTATTATATGGAGGGAAAACATATAAAGTAAACCTAAACATTTAAAAAAGTTAAAATACTTTCTATGAGACTTTGCAGTTGCTGTATCTTTTCTTTCATGTATTTGTTATTCCTTTCCATTTCCAGCAGGGCCAATACCAAGACAAAGAAAAAAGAGAATAGGACATTTGTTAGTGCAAGCTCCTAATCACATTCTTTGGTACATAAAACCACTTCTTATCCATATGTAGCTTGGTGACTTATCCATATATAACTGAGTGACAGTAACAAGAAATTCAGCAATTTAAGATACTGGCTCCTTTACTTATTTGGTAGAAGCTCATGGGCTTCCATTAAATAAATCTGCTGAGTCTGGTTTCCTTATCTGTAAAATAAGGACAGTAACTACTATGCTTTTAAGAGACTTAAATAAAAATCAGTGTCTGGCAATTAGTAGGGGCCTTTGTAGCAAATAACCGCTACTGACATTGCTGTTAATATTATTAACAATATTGTAAAATAAAATAAAATTGTAACAACTATTAATTTTATTTGCTAGATTCCCTAGGAAAAGTTTCTAGAATCATCCCTTATTATCCCTAGTGAATTATTTTCTAAGCTTTACACTCCACCTAACATTTTCAACCACTTTTTGAGGGTGACTTTATATATATAAGTTTAAATTAATGTTTAGTTAAGAACAATAAAATAAATAACAAAACTGTAATATTTAACTTGAAAATAATTTAAGAATTTACTACTAACTTATTAAGATATAAGAGAGTGGGAGTGCGTAAACTCATAAATGTTAAAATCAACTTTAAGACAAAAATTGTTACTAGAAACAAAGAAAGTATAATGGTAAAAGGGACAATCCATCAGGAAGACAGAATTAGGGACATATATGCACTTAACAACAGAGCCCAAAATAAATTATCAAAAATGGAAAGAACTGGAGAAATAGATAATTCAACAATAGTTGGATACTTCAATATCCCATTTTCAATGAAGGATAGGTAAAAGATCCACAAGGAAACAGAAGACTTAAAAATACTATGAACCAGCTAGATATTTATAGCTGTCACCCAGTAACTGCAGAATATATGTTCTTCTCAAGTACACATGGAACATTCACCAGGATAAACCATGTTAGACTATAAAACAAACCTTAAAACATCAAACCTTAAAACATTAAAAGGGCAAAAATCCAAGTATGTTCGTTGACCACAATGGAATGAAATTAGAAATCAGTAACAAAAGGACATTTGAGAAACTGAAAAATATTTGAAAATTAGACAACACACACCTAAATAATCAACAGTTCAAAGAAAAAAATCTAAGCAGTCCTTAGACATTTGTAGCTATAAATGACATTAAAAAAGAATTAAGAGCTACCTTGCCTGCACTTGCCCAGAGCCAACAATTCTCCGGACACTCAGCATCCAGTGATACATGCCAAGCACTGACAAAGATGAGCAGCGTGATGGTAGCCAGACTTGGACTGGGTAAGGTTGCTGCTTCTGGCACTATTACCCACACATATTTATTCAAACCAAACAACTGCTGTAATACCTTCAAGTAATCCCACCCAAATACTTCAACTACCCCAAGTCCAGCACACGCTGCCACCAAGACAAGTGGTGGTGCTCTGCAGTCAACAGCCAGTCTCTTCCTAATCGTGTTCTCCCTTCTATATCTCTACTGTTGAGAGACTCAGGCCAAGAAACGTCTATACTTCTCCATCTACTAAATCCAATCCAAATGGTGTCTACACAGCCAATGTGACAAGTGAAAAACAGGTCTTTACTGAGCCTGCTAATTCCACACTTAATTTTGTCAGAAAATGCTGAGAATCCCAAATTTGATTGGTTTGAAGAGCATGTGCTGGGTTTGACTAGATAATAAATGCCAATATTAAATCTGTAGTTTTTCAAGATAAAGAGAGACACATCCGACATTAATTGAGAGATGACTTCCTTAAATGTGGCTTAAGAAGTATGGACTCACAAAACTTTACCTTGAAAATAAATAGATTTTATCTTCAGATAAAGAATAGGATTTGGACCTGATTTTTTTCATTTGGTGTATTAAAGCTATCAGGCCATAAAAAAAGGTAATGCAAAAAGCTTCCATGGTTCTATTTAAATATATTAGAAGGAACTTCCAGGTCTTCCTGTAAATCCTCATTGTATTGTTTCATAGTACTAATTTAAGGCCTCCGATGTCACTCTAGATAAAGTTTTACATTGGTAAGCTATCCCTGTTCTCTTGGGAACGGAACTCTTTCCTTTGAGGCTTTAGATCTGACATTGTATTTGACTTTTTATATAGCAACTGACATGTGCCAGGGCAATGATGGATTGGAATCTACCCCAAATCCAAGCATGAGTAAATTCTTCTTATATATTTATCACATTCCTATTCAAGAGTGCCAGATTCATTTATCATATTCCAATTCAAGAGTGCCAAAGAGAAGTACACTGACCTCAATTTCAAAATGCTTTTTATTTCTGCATATATTGGATACTTTTTATAATTTAAGAAATGATGTTTTGAAGGCAAAATTGACAAATCTCATAATTGAAAAGACAAATATGTGAAGGAGTCAAAACTATAAATCAGGTATTTGGAAAGTGAAGACTGAAGTTTACATTAAATTCTGAAAAATATTTATTCTTTCTATATATACTTAAAAAAAAAAAAACCAAAACTATGAATCAGAATCAGAATAGCCACTTGGAACACTTTTGGTTACTGGTTAATATTTTTATATAGAAACTGATCCTAAGTCGAACGTGGACCTGATAAAGTAAATCTTTTCACAACTGCCTTGATGCAAAGAAACTTTTTAAAAAACACATTTCCTAAAGTCGCATGGTCACATAATGATGCTTAAAAAAATGAAGAGAATTGAGAGGACAAACTACAGACTGGGAGAAAATATTTGCAAAAGACATACCTGATGAAGGACTGTTACTCCAAAATACACAAAAAACACTAAAAATGCAACAAGAAAATAATCTGATTTAAAAAATGATCAAAAGACTTAACAAATACCACATTAAAGACTATAGAAGACTGCAAATAAGTATATGAAAAGGTGTTTAACATCATGTTATTAGAGAACTGTAAATTTAAACAATGAGATATCACTAAACACCCATTAGAATGGCTAAAATCCAAAACACTGACCACAATAGATACTAACAAGGCTATAAAGCAACAGGAACTCATTGCTGGTGAGAATACAAAATGTTCAGCTACTTTGAAAGACAGTCTGGGCAGCTTCTTACAAAACTAGACATACTCTTACCATATGATCCAGCAATCACCCTTCCTGGTATTTACCTAAATAAGTTGAAAACTTATGTCCACACAAAAACCTGCATACAGATATTTACTGCAGCTTTATTTCGCAATTGCTAAAACTTGGAAACAACCAAGCTGTCCTTCAGTAGGTGAATGGATAAACAAATTGTGGTACGTTCAGATAATGGAATATTTTTCAGTGCTAAAAAGAAATGAACTATCAAGACATGGAGAAATTTTAAATATATATTACTAAGTGGAAGAAGTCAATCTGAAAAGGCTATATACTGTATGATTCCAACCACATGACATTTTGAAAAAGGTCAAAAATATCAGTGTTTACCAGGGGTTAGAATTTTTAGTGCAGTGAAAATACTATATATACTATACATAAAGGTGGATATATGTCATTACACATTTGCCCCATACCATAGAATGTATAACACCAAGAGTGAACCCAATCGTAAACTATGGATTTAGGGTAATAATGATGTATCAATATAGGTTCACCAATTATAATAAACATATCATTCTAGTGAAAGATGTTGATAATGGAGGAAGCTGTACATGTGAGGAGACAGACTATATTGGATATCTGTACCTTCCTTTCAATTTGCTGTGAATCTAAAACTGTTCTAAAAAAAAAATCTATTAAAAAAAAAAAAAAAAAACAACCCTCAAACCAATAACCTAAACCTCCACCTTAAACAAC